>JACMZG010000515.1:0-13513 GCA_018340805.1 Microvelia longipes | reverse complement strand
GAAGTTGTTAGGAAATAGATTGAACAAATCTGCGATGGCTTCTACAATTCCTTTTTGATGGAAATCGCTTATTTCTCTAATTTGATTGTTTAAAGCGTAATTAAGTGCTTAAAATGATCCAAATAAGCAAATGAAAATCACCTATTTTAAATAACTGGGATTTCGATCAGAAGAACCACAGTAAATCACACAAAGTACAACCTTATGCAATATGTCTGGGAACGAAATCTAAAGTAGAAAACCGAAAGTTTTCTCGTGTTCCCACTCTAAAAATGCATGAAAATAACACTGTTAATATTTGCTGAATCATGTTAGGAAATAAGTTTGAAACAAATCTGCCGATGGCTTTCTACAATTCTTGATGGAAATCGCTTATTTCTCTAGTTATGTTTAAGCGTATTTAAGTTGCTTAAAGAAATCAAAATAAGCATGAAAATCACTATTTTAATAACCTGGATTTCGATCAGAGAAACCACAGTAAAGTCAACACAAAGTAACAACTTAATTGCAATAATGTCTGGAACGATCTAAAGTGAAAACCGAAGTTTCTCGTGTTTCCCACTGGCTAAAATGCATGAAAATAAACACTGTTTATATTGCTGAACATGTTAGGAAATAGATGAAACAAATCTGCCGATGGCTTCTACAATTCTTGATGGAAATCGCTATTCTCTAATGTTATTGTTTAAAGCGTATTTAAGTGCTTAAAATGATCAAAATAAGCATGAAAATCACTATTTTAATAACTGGATTCGATCAGAGAACACACAGTAAATCACACAAAGTACAACTTATGCAATATGTCTGGAACGAATCTAAAGTAAGAAACCGAAGTTTTCTCGTGTTTCCCACTGCTAAAATGCATGAAATAACACTGTTATATTGCTGAACATGTTAGAAATAGATGAAACAAATCTGCCGATGGCTTCTACAATTCTTTGATGGAAATCGCTTATTTTCTCTAATGTTATTGTTTAAAGCGTATTTAAGTGGCTTAAATGATCCAAATAAGCCATGAAAATCACTATTTTAATAACTGGATTTCGATCAGAGAAACCACAGTAAATCACACAAAGTACAACTTATGAATAAATCTGGAACGAATCTCTAAAGTAGAAAACCGAAAGTTTTCTCGTGTTTCCACGCCTAAAATGCATGAAATAACACTTTTAATTGCCTTAACATGTTAGGAAATAGATTGAAACAAATCTGCCGAGGCATTCTACAATTCTTGATGGAAATCGCTTATTTCTCTAATGTTTGTTTAAAGCGTAAATTTAAGCTGCTTAAAATGATTCAAATATAAGCCTTGAAAATCACTATTTTAATAACTGGAATTTCGATCAAGAGACCACAGTAAATCACACAAAGTACAACTTATGCAATATGTCTGGAACGAATCTAAAGTAGAAAACCGAAGTTTTCTCGTGTTTCCCACTGCTAAAATGCATGAAATAACACTGTTAATGCTGAATATTTTAGGAAATAGATTGAACAAATCTGCCGATGGCTCTACAATTCTTGATGGAAATCGCTTATTTCTCTAATGTTATTGTTTAAAGCGTATTTAAGTGCTTAAAATGATCAAAATAAGCATGAAAATCACTATTTTAATAACTGGATTTCGATCAGAGAACCACAGTAAATCACACAAAGTACAACTTATGCAATATGTCTGGAACGAATCTAAAGTAGAAAACCGAAGTTTTCTCGTGTTTCCCACTGCTAAAATGCATGAAATAACACTGTTATATTGCTGAACATGTTAGGAAATAGATTGAAACAAATCTGCCGATGGCTTCTACAATTCTTGATGGAAATCGCTTATTTTCTCTAATGTTATTGTTTAAAAGCGTATTTAAGTGCTTAAAATGATCAAAATAAGCATGAAAAATCACTATTTTAATAAACTGGATTTCGATCAGAGAACCACAGTAAATCACACAAAGTACAACTTATGCAATATGTCTGGAACGAATCTAAAGTAGAAAACCGAAAGTTTCTCGTGTTTCCCACTGCTAAAATGCATGAAATAACACTGTTATATTGCTGAACATGTTAGGAAATAGATTGAAACAAATCTGCCGATGGCGTTCTACAATTCTTGATGGAAATCGCTTATTTCTCTAATGTTATTGTTTAAAAGCGTATTTAAGTGCTTAAAATGATCAAAATAAGCATGAAAAATCACTATTTTAATAACTGGATTTCGATCAGAGAACCCACAGTAAATCACACAAAGTACAACTTATGCAATATGTCTGGAACGAATCTAAAAGTAGAAAACCGAAGTTTTCTCGTGTTTCCCACTGCTAAAATGCATGAAATAACACTGTTATTGCTGAACATTGTTAGGAAATAGATTGAAACAAATCTGCCGATGGCTTCTACAATTCTTGATGGAAATCGCTTATTTCTCTAATGTTATTGTTTAAAGCGTATTTAAGTGCTTAAAATGATCAAAATAAGCATGAAAATCACTATTTTAATAACTGGATTTCGATCAGAGAACCACAGTAAATCACACAAAGTACAACTTATGCAATATGTCTGGAACGAATCTAAAGTAGAAACCGAAGTTTTCTCGTGTTTCCCACTGCTAAAAGCATGAAATAACACTGTTATATTGCTGAACATGTTAGGAAATAGATTGAAACAAATCTGCCGATGGCTTTCTACAATTCTTGATGGAAATCGCTTATTTCTCTAATGTTATTGTTTAAAGCGTATTTAAGGCTTAAAATGATCAAAATAAGCATGAAAACACTATTTAATAACTGGATTTCGATCAGAGAACCACAGTAAATCACACAAAGTACAACTTATGCAATATGTCTGGAACGAATCTAAAGTAGAAAACCGAAAGTTTTCTCGTGTTTTCCCACTGCTAAAATGCATGAAATAACACTGTTATATTGCTGAACATGTTAGGAAATAGATTGAAAACAAATCTGCCGATGGCTTCTACAATTCTGATGGAAATCGCTTATTTCTCTAATGTTATGTTTAAAGCGTATTTAAGTGCTTAAAATGATCAAAATAAGCATGAAAATCACTATTTTTAATAACTGGATTTCGATCAGAGAACCACAGTAAATCACACAAAGTACAACTTATGCAATATGTCTGGAACGAATCTAAAGTAGAAAACCGAAGTTTTCTCGTGTTTCCCACTGCTAAAAATGCATGAAATAACACTGTTATATTGCTGAACATGTTAGGAAATAGATTGAAACAAATCTGCCGATGGCTTCTACAATTCTTGATGGAAATCGCTTATTTCTCTAATGTTATTGTTTAAAGCGTATTTAAGTGCTTAAAATGATCAAAATAAGCATGAAAATCACTATTTTAATAACTGGATTTCGATCAGAGAACCACAGTAAATCACACAAAGTACAACTTATGCAATATGTCTGGAACGAATCTAAAGTAGAAAACCGAAGTTTTCTCGTGTTTCCCACTGCTAAAATGCATGAAATAACACTGTTATATTGCTGAACATGTTAGGAAAATAGATTGAAACAAATCTGCCGATGGCTTCTACAATTCTTGATGGAAATCGCTTATTTCTCTAATGTTATTGTTTAAAGCGTATTTAAGTGCTAAAAATGATCAAATAAGCATGAAAATCACTATTTTAAATAACTGGATTTCGATCAGAGAACCACAGTAAATCACACAAAGTACAACTTATGCAATATGTCTGGAACGAATCTAAAGTAGAAAACCGAAGTTTTCTCGTGTTTCCCACTGCTAAAATGCATGAAATAACACTGTTATTGCTGAACATGTTAGGAAATATTGAAACAAATCTGCCGATGGCTTCTACAATTCTTGATGGAAATCGCTTATTTCTCTAATGTTATTGTTTAAAGCGTATTTAAGCTTAAAATGATCAAAATAAGCATGAAAAATCACTATTTTAATAACTGGATTTCGATCAGAGAACCACAGTAAATCACACAAAGTACAACTTATGCAATATGTCTGGAACGAATCTAAAGTAGAAAACCGAAGTTTTCTCGTGTTTCCACTGCTAAAATGCATGAAATAACACTGTTATATTGCTGAACATGTTAGGAAATAGATTGAAACAAATCTGCCGATGGCTCTACAATTCTTGATGGAAATCGCTTATTTCTCTAATGTTATTGTTTAAAGCGTATTTAAGTGCTTAAAATGATCAAAATAAGCATGAAAATCACTATTTTAATAACTGGATTTCGATCAGAGAACCACAGTAAATCACACAAAGTACAACTTATGCAATATGTCTGGAACGAATCTAAAGTAGAAAACCGAAGTTTTCTCGTGTTTCCCACTGCTAAAATGCATGAAATAACACTGTTATATTGCTGAACATGTTAGGAAATAGATTGAAACAAATCTGCCGATGGCTTCTACAATTCTTGATGGAAATCGCTTATTTCTCTAATGTATTGTTTAAAGCGTATTTAAGTGCTTAAAATGATCAAAATAAGCATGAAAATCACTATTTTAATAACTGGATTTCGATCAGAGAACCACAGTAAATCACACAAAGTACAACTTATGCAATATGTCTGGAACGAATCTAAAGTAGAAAACCGAAGTTTTCTCGTGTTTCCCACTGCTAAAATGCATGAAATAACACTGTTATATTGCTGAACATGTTAGGAAATAGATTGAAACAAATCTGCCGATGGCTTCTACAATTCTTGATGGAAATCGCTTATTTCTCTAATGTTATTGTTTAAAGCGTATTTAAGTGCTTAAAATGATCAAAATAAGCATGAAAATCACTATTTTAATAAACTGGATTTCGATCAGAGAACCACAGTAAATCACACAAAGTACAACTTATGCAATATCTGGAACGAATCTAAAGTAGAAAACCGAAGTTTTCTCGTGTTTCCCACTGCTAAAATGCAATGAAATAACACTGTTATATTGCTGAACATGTTAGGAAATAGATTGAAACAAATCTGCCGATGGCTTCTACAATTCTTGATGGAAATCGCTTATTTCTCTAATGTTATTGTTTAAAGCGTATTTAAGTGCTAAAAATGATCAAAATAAGCATGAAAATCACTATTTTAATAACTGGATTTCGATCAGAGAACCACAGTAAATCACACAAAGTACAACTTATGCAATATGTCTGGAACGAATCTAAAGTAGAAAACCGAAGTTTTCTCGTGTTTCCCACTGCTAAAATGCATGAAATAACACTGTTATTGCTGAACATGTTAGGAAATAGATTGAAACAAATCTGCCGATGGCTTCTACAATTCTTGATGGAAATCGCTTATTTCTCTAATGTTATTGTTTAAAGCGTATTTAAGTGCTTAAAATGATCAAAATAAGCATGAAAATCACTATTTTAATAACTGGATTTCGATCAGAGAACCACAGTAAATCACACAAAGTACAACTTATGCAATATGTCTGGAACGAATCTAAAGTAGAAAACCGAAGTTTTCTCGTGTTTCCCACTGCTAAAATGCATGAAATAACACTGTTATATTGCTGAACATGTTAGGAAATAGATTGAAACAAATCTGCCGATGGCTTCTACAATTCTTGATGGAAATCGCTTATTTCTCTAATGTTATTGTTTAAAGCGTATTTAAGTGCTTAAAATGATCAAAATAAGCATGAAAATCACTATTTTAATAACTGGATTTCGATCAGAGAACCACAGTAAATCACACAAAGTACAACTTATGCAATATGTCTGGAACGAATCTAAAGTAGAAAACCGAAGTTTTCTCGTGTTTCCCACTGCTAAAATGCATGAAATAACACTGTTATATTGCTGAACATGTTAGGAAATAGATTGAAACAAATCTGCCGATGGCTTCTACAATTCTTGATGGAAATCGCTTATTTCTCTAATGTTATTGTTTAAAGCGTATTTAAGTGCTTAAAATGATCAAAATAAGCATGAAAATCACTATTTTAAATAACTGGATTTCGATCAGAGAACCACAGTAAATCACACAAAGTACAACTTATGCAATATGTCTGGAACGAATCTAAAGTAGAAAACCGAAGTTTTCTCGTGTTTCCCACGCTAAAATGCATGAAATAACACTGTTATTGCTGAACATTTAGGAAATAGATTGAAACAAATCTGCCGATGGCTTCTACAATTCTTGATGGAAATCGCTTATTTCTAATGTTATTGTTTAAAGCGTATTTAAGTGCTTAAAATGATCAAAATAAGCATGAAAATCACTATTTTAATAACTGGATTTCGATCAGAGAACCACAGTAAATCACACAAAGTACAACTTATGCAATATGTCTGGAACGAATCTAAAGTAGAAAAACCGAAAGTTTTCTCGTGTTTCCCACTGCTAAAAATGCATGAAATAACACTGTTATATTGCTGAACATGTTAGGAAATAGATTGAAACAAATCTGCCGATGGCTTCTACAATTCTTGATGGAAATCGCTTATTTCTCTAATGTTATTGTTTAAAGCGTATTTAAGTGCTTAAAATGATCAAAATAAGCATGAAAATCACTATTTTAATAACTGGATTTCGATCAGAGAACCACAGTAAATCACACAAAGTACAACTTATGCAATATGTCTGGAACGAATCTAAAGTAGAAAACCGAAGTTTTCTCGTGTTTCCACTGCTAAAATGCATGAAATAACACTGTTATATTGCTGAACATGTTAGGAAATAGATTGAAACAAATCTGCCGATGGCTTCTACAATTCTTGATGGAAATCGCTTATTTCTCTAATGTTATTGTTTAAAGCGTATTTAAGTGCTTAAAATGATCAAAATAAGCATGAAAATCACTATTTTAATAACTGGATTTCGATCAGAGAACCACAGTAAATCACACAAAGTACAACTTATGCAATATGTCTGGAACGAATCTAAAGTAGAAAAACCGAAGTTTTCGTGTTTCCCACTGCTAAAATGCATGAAATAACACTGTTATATTGCTGAACATGTTAGGAAATAGATTGAAACAAATCTGCCGATGGCTTCTACAATTCTTGATGGAAATCGCTTATTTCTCTAATGTTATTGTTTAAAGCGTATTTAAGTGCTTTAAAATGATCAAAATAAGCATGAAAATCACTATTTTAATAACTGGATTTCGATCAGAGAACCACAGTAAATCACACAAAGTACAACTTATGCAATATGTCTGGAACGAATCTAAAGTAGAAAACCGAAAGTTTTCTCGTGTTTCCCACTGCTAAAATGCATGAAATAACACTGTTATATTGCTGAACATGTTAGGAAATAGATTAAACAAATCTGCCGATGGCTTCTACAATTCTTGATGGAAATCGCTTATTTCTCTAATGTTATTGTTTAAAGCGTATTTAAGCTTAAAATGATCAAAATAAGCATGAAAATCACTATTTTAATAACTGGATTTCGATCAGAGAACCACAGTAAATCACACAAAGTACAACTTATGCAATATGTCTGGAACGAATCTAAAGTAGAAAACCGAAGTTTTCTCGTGTTTCCCACGCTAAAATGCATGAAATAACACTGTTATATTGCTGAACATGTTAGGAAATAGATTGAAACAAATCTGCCGATGGCTTCTACAATTCTTGATGGAAATCGCTTATTTCTCTAATGTTATTGTTTAAAGCGTATTTAAGTGCTTAAAATGATCAAAATAAGCATGAAAATCACTATTTTAATAACTGGATTTCGATCAGAGAACCACAGTAAATCACACAAAGTACAACTTATGCAATATGTCTGGAACGAATCTAAAGTAGAAAACCGAAGTTTTCTCGTGTTTCCCACTGCTAAAATGCATGAAATAACACTGTTATATTGCTGAACATGTTAGGAAATAGATTGAAACAAATCTGCCGATGGCTTCTACAATTCTTGATGGAAATCGCTTATTTCTCTAATGTTATTGTTTAAAGCGTATTTAAGTGCTTAAAATGATCAAAATAAGCATGAAAATCACTATTTTAATAACTGGATTTCGATCAGAGAACCACAGTAAATCACACAAAGTACAACTTATGCAATATGTCTGGAACGAATCTAAAGTAGAAAAACCGAAGTTTTCTCGTGTTTCCCACTGCTAAAATGCATGAAATAACACTGTTATATTGCTGAACATGTTAGGAAATAGATTGAAACAAATCTGCCGATGGCTTCTACAATTCTTGATGGAAATCGCTTATTTCTCTAATGTTATTGTTTAAAGCGTATTTAAGTGCTTAAAATGATCAAAATAAGCATGAAAATCACTATTTTAATAACTGGATTTCGATCAGAGAACCACAGTAAATCACACAAAGTACAACTTATGCAATATGTCTGGAACGAATCTAAAGTAGAAAACCGAAGTTTTCTCGTGTTTCCCACTGCTAAAATGCATGAAATAACACTGTTATATTGCTGAACATGTTAGGAAATAGATTGAAACAAATCTGCCGATGGCTTCTACAATTCTTGATGGAAATCGCTTATTTCTCTAATGTTATTGTTTAAAGCGTATTTAAGTGCTTAAAATGATCAAAATAAGCATGAAAATCACTATTTTAATAACTGGATTTCGATCAGAGAACCACAGTAAATCACACAAAGTACAACTTATGCAATATGTCTGGAACGAATCTAAAGTAGAAAACCGAAGTTTTCTCGTGTTTCCCACTGCTAAAATGCATGAAATAACACTGTTATATTGCTGAACATGTTAGGAAATAGATTGAAACAAATCTGCCGATGGCTTCTACAATTCTTGATGGAAATCGCTTATTTCTCTAATGTTATTGTTTAAAGCGTATTTAAGTGCTTAAAATGATCAAAATAAGCATGAAAATCACTATTTTAATAACTGGATTTCGATCAGAGAACCACAGTAAATCACACAAAGTACAACTTATGCAATATGTCTGGAACGAATCTAAAGTAGAAAACCGAAGTTTTCTCGTGTTTCCCACTGCTAAAATGCATGAAATAACACTGTTATATTGCTGAACATGTTAGGAAATAGATTGAAACAAATCTGCCGATGGCTTCTACAATTCTTGATGGAAATCGCTTATTTCTCTAATGTTATTGTTTAAAGCGTATTTAAGTGCTTAAAATGATCAAAATAAGCATGAAAATCACTATTTTAATAACTGGATTTCGATCAGAGAACCACAGTAAATCACACAAAGTACAACTTATGCAATATGTCTGGAACGAATCTAAAGTAGAAAACCGAAGTTTTCTCGTGTTTCCCACTGCTAAAATGCATGAAATAACACTGTTATATTGCTGAACATGTTAGGAAATAGATTGAAACAAATCTGCCGATGGCTTCTACAATTCTTGATGGAAATCGCTTATTTCTCTAATGTTATTGTTTAAAGCGTATTTAAGTGCTTAAAATGATCAAAATAAGCATGAAAATCACTATTTTAATAAACTGGATTTCGATCAGAGAACCACAGTAAATCACACAAAGTACAACTTATGCAATATGTCTGGAACGAATCTAAAGTAGAAAACCGAAGTTTTCTCGTGTTTCCCACTGCTAAAATGCATGAAATAACACTGTTATATTGCTGAACATGTTAGGAAATAGATTGAAACAAATCTGCCGATGGCTTCTACAATTCTTGATGGAAATCGCTTATTTCTAATGTTATTGTTTAAAGCGTATTTAAGTGCTTAAAATGATCAAAATAAGCATGAAAATCACTATTTTAATAACTGGATTTCGATCAGAGAACCACAGTAAATCACACAAAGTACAACTTATGCAATATGTCTGGAACGAATCTAAAGTAGAAAACCGAAGTTTTCTCGTGTTTCCCACTGCTAAAATGCATGAAATAACACTGTTATATTGCTGAACATGTTAGGAAATAGATTGAAACAAATCTGCCGATGGCTTCTACAATTCTTGATGGAAATCGCTTATTTCTCTAATGTTATTGTTTAAAGCGTATTTAAGTGCTTAAAATGATCAAAATAAGCATGAAAATCACTATTTTAATAACTGGATTTCGATCAGAGAACCACAGTAAATCACACAAAGTACAACTTATGCAATATGTCTGGAACGAATCTAAAGTAGAAAACCGAAGTTTTCTCGTGTTTCCCACTGCTAAAATGCATGAAATAACACTGTTATATTGCTGAACATGTTAGGAAATAGATTGAAACAAATCTGCCGATGGCTTCTACAATTCTTGATGGAAATCGCTTATTTCTCTAATGTTATTGTTTAAAGCGTATTTAAGTGCTTAAAATGATCAAAATAAGCATGAAAATCACTATTTTAATAACTGGATTTCGATCAGAGAACCACAGTAAATCACACAAAGTACAACTTATGCAATATGTCTGGAACGAATCTAAAGTAGAAAACCGAAGTTTTCTCGTGTTTCCCACTGCTAAAATGCATGAAATAACACTGTTATATTGCTGAACATGTTAGGAAATAGATTGAAACAAATCTGCCGATGGCTTCTACAATTCTTGATGGAAATCGCTTATTTCTCTAATGTTATTGTTTAAAGCGTATTTAAGTGCTTAAAATGATCAAAATAAGCATGAAAATCACTATTTTAATAACTGGATTTCGATCAGAGAACCACAGTAAATCACACAAAGTACAACTTATGCAATATGTCTGGAACGAATCTAAAGTAGAAAACCGAAGTTTTCTCGTGTTTCCCACTGCTAAAATGCATGAAATAACACTGTTATATTGCTGAACATGTTAGGAAATAGATTGAAACAAATCTGCCGATGGCTTCTACAATTCTTGATGGAAATCGCTTATTTCTCTAATGTTATTGTTTAAAGCGTATTTAAGTGCTTAAAATGATCAAAATAAGCATGAAAATCACTATTTTAATAACTGGATTTCGATCAGAGAACCACAGTAAATCACACAAAGTACAACTTATGCAATATGTCTGGAACGAATCTAAAGTAGAAAACCGAAGTTTTCTCGTGTTTCCCACTGCTAAAATGCATGAAATAACACTGTTATATTGCTGAACATGTTAGGAAATAGATTGAAACAAATCTGCCGATGGCTTCTACAATTCTTGATGGAAATCGCTTATTTCTCTAATGTTATTGTTTAAAGCGTATTTAAGTGCTTAAAATGATCAAAATAAGCATGAAAATCACTATTTTAATAACTGGATTTCGATCAGAGAACCACAGTAAATCACACAAAGTACAACTTATGCAATATGTCTGGAACGAATCTAAAGTAGAAAACCGAAGTTTTCTCGTGTTTCCCACTGCTAAAATGCATGAAATAACACTGTTATATTGCTGAACATGTTAGGAAATAGATTGAAACAAATCTGCCGATGGCTTCTACAATTCTTGATGGAAATCGCTTATTTCTCTAATGTTATTGTTTAAAGCGTATTTAAGTGCTTAAAATGATCAAAATAAGCATGAAAATCACTATTTTAATAACTGGATTTCGATCAGAGAACCACAGTAAATCACACAAAGTACAACTTATGCAATATGTCTGGAACGAATCTAAAGTAGAAAACCGAAGTTTTCTCGTGTTTCCCACTGCTAAAATGCATGAAATAACACTGTTATATTGCTGAACATGTTAGGAAATAGATTGAAACAAATCTGCCGATGGCTTCTACAATTCTTGATGGAAATCGCTTATTTCTCTAATGTTATTGTTTAAAGCGTATTTAAGTGCTTAAAATGATCAAAATAAGCATGAAAATCACTATTTTAATAACTGGATTTCGATCAGAGAACCACAGTAAATCACACAAAGTACAACTTATGCAATATGTCTGGAACGAATCTAAAGTAGAAAACCGAAGTTTTCTCGTGTTTCCCACTGCTAAAATGCATGAAATAACACTGTTATATTGCTGAACATGTTAGGAAATAGATTGAAACAAATCTGCCGATGGCTTCTACAATTCTTGATGGAAATCGCTTATTTCTCTAATGTTATTGTTTAAAGCGTATTTAAGTGCTTAAAATGATCAAAATAAGCATGAAAATCACTATTTTAATAACTGGATTTCGATCAGAGAACCACAGTAAATCACACAAAGTACAACTTATGCAATATGTCTGGAACGAATCTAAAGTAGAAAACCGAAGTTTTCTCGTGTTTCCCACTGCTAAAATGCATGAAATAACACTGTTATATTGCTGAACATGTTAGGAAATAGATTGAAACAAATCTGCCGATGGCTTCTACAATTCTTGATGGAAATCGCTTATTTCTCTAATGTTATTGTTTAAAGCGTATTTAAGTGCTTAAAATGATCAAAATAAGCATGAAAATCACTATTTTAATAACTGGATTTCGATCAGAGAACCACAGTAAATCACACAAAGTACAACTTATGCAATATGTCTGGAACGAATCTAAAGTAGAAAACCGAAGTTTTCTCGTGTTTCCCACTGCTAAAATGCATGAAATAACACTGTTATATTGCTGAACATGTTAGGAAATAGATTGAAACAAATCTGCCGATGGCTTCTACAATTCTTGATGGAAATCGCTTATTTCTCTAATGTTATTGTTTAAAGCGTATTTAAGTGCTTAAAATGATCAAAATAAGCATGAAAATCACTATTTTAATAACTGGATTTCGATCAGAGAACCACAGTAAAATCACACAAAGTACAACTTATGCAATATGTCTGGAACGAATCTAAAGTAGAAAACCGAAGTTTTCTCGTGTTTCCCACTGCTAAAATGCATGAAATAACACTGTTATATTGCTGAACATGTTAGGAAATAGATTGAAACAAATCTGCCGATGGCTTCTACAATTCTTGATGGAAATCGCTTATTTCTCTAATGTTATTGTTTAAAGCGTATTTAAGTGCTTAAATGATCAAAATAAGCATGAAAATCACTATTTTAATAACTGGATTTCGATCAGAGAACCACAGTAAATCACACAAAGTACAACTTATGCAATAATGTCTGGAACGAATCTAAAGTAGAAAACCGAAGTTTTCTCGTGTTTCCCACTGCTAAAATGCATGAAATAACACTGTTATATTGCTGAACATGTTAGGAAATAGATTGAAACAAATCTGCCGATGGCTTCTACAATTCTTGATGGAAATCGCTTATTTCTCTAATGTTATTGTTTAAAGCGTATTTAAGTGCTTAAAATGATCAAAATAAGCATGAAAATCACTATTTTTAATAACTGGATTTCGATCAGAGAACCACAGTAAATCACACAAAGTACAACTTATGCAATATGTCTGGAACGAATCTAAAGTAGAAAACCGAAGTTTTCTCGTGTTTCCCACTGCTAAAATGCATGAAATAACACTGTTATATTGCTGAACATGTTAGGAAATAGATTGAAACAAATCTGCCGATGGCTTCTACAATTCTTGATGGAAATCGCTTATTTCTCTAATGTTATTGTTTAAAGCGTATTTAAGTGCTTAAAATGATCAAAATAAGCATGAAAATCACTATTTTAATAACTGGATTTCGATCAGAGAACCACAGTAAATCACACAAAGTACAACTTATGCAA
>JACMZG010000514.1:33059-44647 GCA_018340805.1 Microvelia longipes | reverse complement strand
GAAATGATTTGAAATTTCAATATGCTTATGTAGTTGAAAAAAATTTATATATATCAAGTTTTCTCTTAAATATAATCCAGAAACAAGTCGTTTTGTAGGAATTTTCTATTGATTATAAGCGCAAAAAATTTCAAGTAACATTCTTTAATTGAGATATGAATAACGTTATGATTGAATTGTAATTTGTCATTTTCTAATGATTTTTCATAATCAAGTTTAGAAATTTTTATTTGAAATAATATATTTAATGAATTTTGAAAAAAATATAAAAAAATAGAAGCCTCCGTGGCGCAATGGTTAGCGCGTGGCTGTTAACCGAAAGGTTGGTGGTTCGAGCCCACCCGGGGCGTATAAAATTTTGTTATTTTTTATTAAAATAAATTGAATAAATATTTTCTGAAATGATTTGAAATTTCAATACGCTTATGTAGTTGAAAAAAATTAATATATAATCAAGTTTTTCTCTTAAATATAATCCAGAAAACAAGTCGTTTGTAGGAATTTTCTATTGATTATAAGCGCAAAAAATTTCAAGTAACATTCTTTAATTGAGATATGAATAACGTTTTATGATTGAATTGTAATTTGTTATTTTCTAAATGATTTTCATAATCAAGTTAGAAATTTTATTTGAAATAATATAATTTAATGAATTTTGAAAAAAATATAAAAAAATAGAAGCCTCCGTGGCGCAATTGGTTAGCGCGTTCGGCTGTTAACCGAAAGGTTGGTGGTTCGAGCCCACCCGGGGCGTATAAATTTTGTTATTTTTTATTAAAATAACATTGAATAAATATTTTCTGAAATGATTTGAAATTTCAATACCTATGTAGTTGAAAAAAATTTATATATATCAAGTTTCTCTTAAATATAATCCAGAAAACAAGTCGTTTTGTAGGAATTTTCTATTGATTATAAGCGCAAAAAATTTCAAGTAACATTCTTTAATTGAGATATGAATAACGTTTATGATTGAATTGTAATTTGTTATTTTCTAAATGATTTTCATAATCAAGTTTAGAAATTTTATTTGAAATAATATATTTAATGAATTTTGAAAAAAATATTAAAAAAATAGAAGCCTCCGTGGCGCAATTGGTTAGCGCGCGTTCGGCTGTTAACCGAAAGGTTGGTGGTTCGAGCCCACCCGGGGCGTATAAATTTTGTTATTTTTATTAAAATAACATTGAATAAATATTTTCTGAAATGATTTGAATTTCAATACGCTTATGTATGTTGAAAAAATTATATCAAAAATAAATCCAGAAATGAAGGAATTCCTTGCAATTTTTAAAAAAATTTCAATTAACATTTTTAAAAATGAATAAACGTTTTATGATTGAACAAAAATTCGTTACAATATGATTTTAAACAAGAAAAATTTTCTCTTAAGTTGGTTGTTTCCGAAATTCGGCCATCCGTCGTTAATGAAGAATTAACTATTGATTTAGAGCAAACCCGGTTTTTTTTTGGTTATGAATTTTGTAAATGATTTCAAATAAAAACGCTTCAAATAGCAATTCTAGAAAAAACGGTTTTTGATAATAATTTTCATAAATAACAAAAAAAAGGTTTAATTTCATGGTATTAAACAATTTGGTGACTGAGAATTAATTTGATTTTTTATTAAAATGATTGATGAAGAATTCATACAAAGTATGAAAAATTTATATGATAATTTCAAAAATATGCCACAAAAAGTTTGGCTGGGATAATATAGTTTTATAACAATGGAATTTATGAGAAGAAATTTGACAAATCAATAATTTTAAGCCGAAATCTTTTTAGTTTGGCGGCAGAAATTGATTAATCATTTTATTAAAATAAATTGAATTATTTTCTGAAATGAATTGAATTTCAAAGTAGTTGAAAAAAATTTATATATAAATCAAGTTTTCTCTTAATAAATCCAGAAAACAAGTCGTTTTGTAGGAATTTTCTATTGATTATAAGCGCAAAAAATTTCAAGTAACATTCTTTAATTGAGATATGAATAACGTTTATGATTGAATTGTAATTTGTTATTTTCTAAATGATTTTCATAATCAAGTTTAGAAATTTTATTTGAAATAATATATTTAATGAATTTTGAAAAAAATATAAAAAATAGAAGCCTCCGTGGCGCAATTGGTTAGCGTTCGGCTGTTAACCGAAAGGTTGGTGGTTCGAGCCCACCCGGGGGCGTATAAATTTTGTTATTTTTTATTAAAATAACATTGAATAAATATTTTCTGAAATGATTTGAAATTTCAATACGCTTATGTAGTTGAAAAAAATTTATATATAATCAAGTTTTCTCTTAAATATCCAGAAAACAAGTCGTTTTGTAGGAATTTTCTATTGATTATAAGCGCAAAAAATTTCAAGTAACATTCTTTAATTGAGATATGAATAACGTTTATGATTGAATTGTAATTTGTCATTTTCTAAATGATTTTCATAATCAAGTTTAGAAATTTTATTTGAAATAATATATTTAATGAATTTGAAAAAAAATATAAAAAAATAGAAGCCTCCGTGGCGCAATTGGTTAGCGCGTTCGGCTGTTAACCGAAAGGTTGGTGGTTCGAGCCCACCCGGGGGCGTATAAATTTTGTTATTTTTTATTAAAATAACATTGAATAAATATTTTCTGAAATGATTTGAAATTTCAATACGCTTATGTAGTTGAAAAAAATTTATATATAATCAAGTTTTCTCTTAAATATAATCCAGAAAACAAGTCGTTTTGTAGGAATTTTCTATTGATTATAAGCGCAAAAAATTTCAAGTAACATTCTTTAATTGAGATATGAATAACGTTTATGATTGAATTGTAATTTGTTATTTTCTAAATGATTTTCATAATCAAGTTTAGAAATTTTATTTGAAATAATATTTAATGAATTTTGAAAAAAATATAAAAAATAGAAGCCTCCGTGGCGCAATTGGTTAGCGCGTTCGGCTGTTAACCGAAAGGTTGGTGGTTCGAGCCCACCCGGGGCGTATAAATTTTGTTATTTTTTATTAAAATAACATTGAATAAATATTTTCTGAAATGATTTGAAATTTCAATACGCTTATGTAGTTGAAAAAAATTTATATATAATCAAGTTTTCTCTTAAATATAATCCAGAAAACAAGTCGTTTTGTAGGAATTTTCTATTGATTATAAGCGCAAAAAATTTCAAGTAACATTCTTTAATTGAGATATGAATAACGTTTATGATTGAATTGTAATTTGTTATTTTCTAAATGATTTTCATAATCAAGTTTAGAAATTTTATTTGAAATAATATATTTAATGAATTTTGAAAAAAAATATAAAAAAATAGAAGCCTCCGTGGCGCAATTGGTTAGCGCGTTCGGCTGTTAACCGAAAGGTTGGTGGTTCGAGCCCACCCGGGGGCGTATAAATTTTGTTATTTTTTATTAAATAACATTGAATAAATATTTTCTGAAATGATTTGAAATTTCAATACGCTTATGTAGTTGAAAAAAATTTATATATAATCAAGTTTTCTCTTAAATATAATCCAGAAAACAAGTCGTTTTGTAGGAATTTTCTATTGATTATAAGCGCAAAAAATTTCAAGTAACATTCTTTAATTGAGATATGAATAACGTTTATGATTGAATTGTAATTTGTCATTTTCTAAATGATTTTCATAATCAAGTTTAGAAATTTTATTTGAAATAATATATTTAATGAATTTTGAAAAAAATATAAAAAAATAGAAGCCTCCGTGGCGCAATTGGTTAGCGCGTTCGGCTGTTAACCGAAAGGTTGGTGGTTCGAGCCCACCCGGGGCGTATAAATTTTGTTATTTTTTATTAAAATAACATTGAATAAATATTTTCTGAAATGATTTGAAATTTCAATACGCTTATGTAGTTGAAAAAAATTTATATATAATCAAGTTTTCTCTAAATATAATCCAGAAAACAAGTCGTTTTGTAGGAATTTTCTATTGATTATAAGCGCAAAAAATTTCAAGTAACATTCTTTATTGAGATATGAATAACGTTTATGATTGAATTGTAATTTGTCATTTTCTAAATGATTTTCATAATCAAGTTTAGAAATTTTATTTGAAATAATATATTTAATGAATTTTGAAAAAAATATAAAAAAATAGAAGCCTCCGTGGCGCAATTGGTTAGCGCGTTCGGCTGTTAACCGAAAGGTTGGTGGTTCGAGCCCACCCGGGGGCGTATAAATTTTGTTATTTTTTATTAAAATAACATTGAATAAATATTTTCTGAAATGATTTGAAATTTCAATACGCTTATGTAGTTGAAAAAAATTTATATATAATCAAGTTTTCTTAAATATAATCCAGAAAACAAGTCGTTTTGTAGGAATTTTCTATTGATTATAAGCGCAAAAAATTTCAAGTAACATTCTTTAATTGAGATATGAATAACGTTTATGATTGAATTGTAATTTGTCATTTTCTAAATGATTTTCATAATCAAGTTTAGAAATTTTATTTGAAATAATATATTTAATGAATTTTGAAAAAAAATATAAAAAATAGAAGCCTCCGTGGCGCAATTGGTTAGCGCGTTCGGCTGTTAACCGAAAGGTTGGTGGTTCGAGCCCACCCGGGGGCGTATAAATTTTTATTTTTTATTAAAATAACATTGAATAAATATTTTCTGAAATGATTTGAAATTTCAATACGCTTATGTAGTTGAAAAAATTTATATATAATCAAGTTTTCTCTTAAATATAATCCAGAAAACAAGTCGTTTTGTAGGAATTTTCTATTGATTATAAGCGCAAAAAATTTCAAGTAACATTCTTTAATTGAGATATGAATAACGTTTATGATTGAATTGTAATTTGTCATTTCTAAATGATTTTCATAATCAAGTTTAGAAATTTTATTTGAAATAATATATTTAATGAATTTTGAAAAAAATATAAAAAATAGAAGCCTCCGTGGCGCAATTGGTTAGCGCGTTCGGCTGTTAACCGAAAGGTTGGTGGTTCGAGCCCACCCGGGGGCGTATAAATTTTGTTATTTTTTATTAAAATAACATTGAATAAATATTTTCTGAAATGATTTGAAATTTCAATACGCTTATGTAGTTGAAAAAAATTTATATATAATCAAGTTTTCTCTTAAATATAATCCAGAAAACAAGTCGTTTTGTAGGAATTTTCTATTGATTATAAGCGCAAAAAATTTCAAGTAACATTCTTTAATTGAGATATGAATAACGTTTATGATTGAATTGTAATTTGTCATTTTCTAAATGATTTTCATAATCAAGTTTAGAAATTTTATTTGAAATAATATATTTAATGAATTTTGAAAAAAATATAAAAAAATAGAAGCCTCCGTGGCGCAATTGGTTAGCGCGTTCGGCTGTTAACCGAAAGGTTGGTGGTTCGAGCCCACCCGGGGGCGTATAAATTTTGTTATTTTTTATTAAAATAACATTGAATAAATATTTTCTGAAATGATTTGAAATTTCAATACGCTTATGTAGTTGAAAAAAATTTATATATAATCAAGTTTTCTCTTAAATATAATCCAGAAAACAAGTCGTTTTGTAGGAATTTTCTATTGATTATAAGCGCAAAAAATTTCAAGTAACATTCTTTAATTGAGATATGAATAACGTTTATGATTGAATTGTAATTTGTCATTTTCTAAATGATTTTCATAATCAAGTTTAGAAATTTTATTTGAAATAATATATTTAATGAATTTTGAAAAAAATATAAAAAAATAGAAGCCTCCGTGGCAATTGGTTAGCGCGTTCGGCTGTTAACCGAAAGGTTGGTGGTTCGAGCCCACCCGGGGGCGTATAAATTTTGTTATTTTTTATTAAAATAACATTGAATAAATATTTTCTGAAATGATTTGAAATTTCAATACGCTTATGTAGTTGAAAAAAATTTATATATAATCAAGTTTTTCTCTTAAATATAATCCAGAAAACAAGTCGTTTTGTAGGAATTTTCTATTGATTATAAGCGCAAAAAATTTCAAGTAACATTCTTTAATTGAGATATGAATAACGTTTATGATTGAATTGTAATTTGTCATTTTCTAAATGATTTTCATAATCAAGTTTAGAAATTTTATTTGAAATAATATATTTAATGAATTTTGAAAAAAATATAAAAAAATAGAAGCCTCCGTGGCGCAATTGGTTAGCGCGTTCGGCTGTTAACCGAAAGGTTGGTGGTTCGAGCCCACCCGGGGGCGTATAAATTTTGTTATTTTTTATTAAAATAACATTGAATAAATATTTTCTGAAATGATTTGAAATTTCAATACGCTTATGTAGTTGAAAAAAATTTATATATAATCAAGTTTTCTCTTAAATATAATCCAGAAAACAAGTCGTTTTGTAGGAATTTTCTATTGATTATAAGCGCAAAAAATTTCAAGTAACATTCTTTAATTGAGATATGAATAACGTTTATGATTGAATTGTAATTTGTCATTTTCTAAATGATTTTCATAATCAAGTTTAGAAATTTTATTTGAAATAATATATTTAATGAATTTTGAAAAAAATATAAAAAAATAGAAGCCTCCGTGGCGCAATTGGTTAGCGCGTTCGGCTGTTAACCGAAAGGTTGGTGGTTCGAGCCCACCCGGGGGCGTATAAATTTTGTTATTTTTTATTAAAATAACATTGAATAAATATTTTCTGAAATGATTTGAAATTTCAATACGCTTATGTAGTTGAAAAAAATTTATATATAATCAAGTTTTCTCTTAAATAAATCCAGAAAACAAGTCGTTTTGTAGGAATTTTCTATTGATTATAAGCGCAAAAAATTTCAAGTAACATTCTTTAATTGAGATATGAATAACGTTTATGATTGAATTGTAATTTGTCATTTTCTAAATGATTTTCATAATCAAGTTTAGAAATTTTTTGAAATAATATATTTAATGAATTTTGAAAAAAATATAAAAAAATAGAAGCCTCCGTGGCGCAATTGGTTAGCGCGTTCGGCTGTTAACCGAAAGGTTGGTGGTTCGAGCCCACCCGGGGGCGTATAAATTTTGTTATTTTTTATTAAAATAACATTGAATAAATATTTTCTGAAATGATTTGAAATTTCAATACGCTTATGTAGTTGAAAAAAATTTATATATAATCAAGTTTTCTCTTAAATATAATCCAGAAAACAAGTCGTTTTGTAGGAATTTTCTATTGATTATAAGCGCAAAAAATTTCAAGTAACATTCTTTAATTGAGATATGAATAACGTTTATGATTGAATTGTAATTTGTCATTTTCTAAATGATTTTCATAATCAAGTTTAGAAATTTTATTTGAAATAATATATTTTAATGAATTTTGAAAAAATATAAAAAAATAGAAGCCTCCGTGGCGCAATTGGTTAGCGCGTTCGGCTGTTAACCGAAAGGTTGGTGGTTCGAGCCCACCCGGGGGCGTATAAATTTTGTTATTTTTTATTAAAATAACATTGAATAAATATTTTCTGAAATGATTTGAAATTTCAATACGCTTATGTAGTTGAAAAAAATTTATATATAATCAAGTTTTCTCTTAAATATAATCCAGAAAACAAGTCGTTTTGTAGGAATTTTCTATTGATTATAAGCGCAAAAAATTTCAAGTAACATTCTTTAATTGAGATATGAATAACGTTTATGATTGAATTGTAATTTGTCATTTTCTAAATGATTTTCATAATCAAGTTTAGAAATTTTATTTGAAATAATATATTTAATGAATTTTGAAAAAAATATAAAAAAATAGAAGCCTCCGTGGCGCAATTGGTTAGCGCGTTCGGCTGTTAACCGAAAGGTTGGTGGTTCGAGCCCACCCGGGGGCGTATAAATTTTGTTATTTTTTATTAAAATAACATTGAATAATATTTTCTGAAATGATTTGAAATTTCAATACGCTTATGTAGTTGAAAAAAAATTTATATATAATCAAGTTTTCTCTTAAATATAATCCAGAAAACAAGTCGTTTTGTAGGAATTTTCTATTGATTATAAGCGCAAAAAATTTCAAGTAACATTCTTTAATTGAGATATGAATAACGTTTATGATTGAATTGTAATTTGTCATTTTCTAAATGATTTTCATAATCAAGTTTAGAAATTTTATTTGAAATAATATATTTAATGAATTTTGAAAAAAATAAAAAAAATAGAAGCCTCCGTGGCGCAATTGGTTAGCGCGTTCGGCTGTTAACCGAAAGGTTGGTGGTTCGAGCCCACCCGGGGGCGTATAAATTTTGTTATTTTTTATTAAAATAACATTGAATAAATATTTTCTGAAATGATTTGAAATTTCAATACGCTTATGTAGTTGAAAAAAATTTATATATAATCAAGTTTTCTCTTAAATATAATCCAGAAAACAAGTCGTTTTGTAGGAATTTTCTATTGATTATAAGCGCAAAAAATTTCAAGTAACATTCTTTAATTGAGATATGAATAACGTTTATGATTGAATTGTAATTTGTCATTTTCTAAATGATTTTCATAATCAAGTTTAGAAATTTTATTTGAAATAATATATTTAATGAATTTTGAAAAAAATATAAAAAAATAGAAGCCTCCCGTGGCGCAATTGGTTAGCGCGTTCGGCTGTTAACCGAAAGGTTGGTGGTTCGAGCCCACCCGGGGGCGTATAAATTTTGTTATTTTTTATTAAAATAACATTGAATAAATATTTTCTGAAATGATTTGAAATTTCAATACGCTTATGTAGTTGAAAAAAATTTATATATAATCAAGTTTTCTCTTAAATATAATCCAGAAAACAAGTCGTTTTGTAGGAATTTTCTATTGATTATAAGCGCAAAAAATTTCAAGTAACATTCTTTAATTGAGATATGAATAACGTTTATGATTGAATTGTAATTTGTCATTTTCTAAATGATTTTCATAATCAAGTTTAGAAATTTTATTTGAATAATATATTTAATGAATTTTGAAAAAAAATAAAAAAATAGAAGCCTCCGTGGCGCAATTGGTTAGCGCGTTCGGCTGTTAACCGAAAGGTTGGTGGTTCGAGCCCACCCGGGGGCGTATAAATTTTGTTATTTTTTATTAAAATAACATTGAATAAATATTTTCTGAAATGATTTGAAATTTCAATACGCTTATGTAGTTGAAAAAAATTTATATATAATCAAGTTTTCTCTTAAATATAATCCAGAAAACAAGTCGTTTTGTAGGAATTTTCTATTGATTATAAGCGCAAAAAATTTCAAGTAACATTCTTTAATTGAGATATGAATAACGTTTATGATTGAATTGTAATTTGTCATTTTCTAAATGATTTTCATAATCAAGTTTAGAAATTTTATTTGAAATAATATATTTAATGAATTTTGAAAAAAATAAAAAAATAGAAGCCTCCGTGGCGCAATTGGTTAGCGCGTTCGGCTGTTAACCGAAAGGTTGGTGGTTCGAGCCCACCCGGGGGCGTATAAATTTTGTTATTTTTTATTAAAATAACATTGAATAAATATTTTCTGAAATGATTTGAAATTTCAATACGCTTATGTAGTTGAAAAAAATTTATATATAATCAAGTTTTCTCTTAATATAATCCAGAAAACAAGTCGTTTTGTAGGAATTTTCTATTGATTATAAGCGCAAAAAATTTCAAGTAACATTCTTTAATTGAGATATGAATAACGTTTATGATTGAATTGTAATTTGTCATTTTCTAAATGATTTTCATAATCAAGTTTAGAATTTTATTTGAAATAATATATTTAATGAATTTTGAAAAAATATAAAAAAATAGAAGCCTCCGTGGCGCAATTGGTTAGCGCGTTCGGCTGTTAACCGAAAGGTTGGTGGTTCGAGCCCACCCGGGGGCGTATAAATTTTGTTATTTTTTATTAAAATAACATTGAATAAATATTTTCTGAAATGATTTGAAATTTCAATACGCTTATGTAGTTGAAAAAAATTTATATATAATCAAGTTTTCTCTTAAATATAATCCAGAAAACAAGTCGTTTTGTAGGAATTTTCTATTGATTATAAGCGCAAAAAATTTCAAGTAACATTCTTTAATTGAGATATGAATAACGTTTATGATTGAATTGTAATTTGTCATTTTCTAAATGATTTTCATAATCAAGTTTAGAAATTTTATTTGAAATAATATATTTAATGAATTTTGAAAAAAATATAAAAAAATAGAAGCCTCCGTGGCGCAATTGGTTAGCGCGTTCGGCTGTTAACCGAAAGGTTGGTGGTTCGAGCCCACCCGGGGGCGTATAAATTTTGTTATTTTTTATTAAATAACATTGAATAAATATTTTCTGAAATGATTTGAAATTTCAATACGCTTATGTAGTTGAAAAAAATTTATATATAATCAAGTTTTCTCTTAAATATAATCCAGAAAACAAGTCGTTTTGTAGGAATTTTCTATTGATTATAAGCGCAAAAAATTTCAAGTAACATTCTTTAATTGAGATATGAATAACGTTTATGATTGAATTGTAATTTGTCATTTTCTAAATGATTTTCATAATGAAGTTTAGAAATTTTATTTGAAATAATATATTTAATGAATTTTGAAAAAAATATAAAAAAATAGAAGCCTCCGTGGCGCAATTGGTTAGCGCGTTCGGCTGTTAACCGAAAGGTTGGTGGTTCGAGCCCACCCGGGGCGTATAAATTTTGTTATTTTTTATTAAAATAACATTGAATAAATATTTTCTGAAATGATTTGAAATTTCAATACGCTTATGTAGTTGAAAAAAATTTATATATAATCAAGTTTTCTCTTAAATATAATCCAGAAAACAAGTCGTTTTGTAGGAATTTTCTATTGATTATAAGCGCAAAAAATTTCAAGTAACATTCTTTAATTGAGATATGAATAACGTTTATGATTGAATTGTAATTTGTCATTTTCTAAATGATTTTCATAATCAAGTTTAGAAATTTTATTTCAAATAATATATTTAATGAATTTTGAAAAAAATATAAAAAAATAGAAGCCTCCGTGGCGCAATTGGTTAGCGCGTTCGGCTGTTAACCGAAAGGTTGGTGGTTCGAGCCCACCCGGGGGCGTATAAATTTTGTTATTTTTTATTAAAATAACATTGAATAAATATTTTCTGAAATGATTTGAAATTTCAATACGCTATGTAGTTGAAAAAAATTTATATATAATCAAGTTTTCTCTTAAATATAATCCAGAAAACAAGTCGTTTTGTAGGAATTTTCTATTGATTATAAGCGCAAAAAATTTCAAGTAACATTCTTTAATTGAGATATGAATAACGTTTATGATTGAATTGTAATTTGTCATTTTCTAAATGATTTTCATAATCAAGTTTAGAAATTTTATTTGAAATAATATATTTAATGAATTTTGAAAAAAATAAAAAAATAGAAGCCTCCGTGGCGCAATTGGTTAGCGCGTTCGGCTGTTAACCGAAAGGTTGGTGGTTCGAGCCCACCCGGGGGCGTATAAATTTTGTTATTTTTTATTAAAATAACATTGAATAAATATTTTCTGAAATGATTTGAAATTTCAATACGCTTATGTAGTTGAAAAAAATTTATATATAATCAAGTTTTCTCTTAAATATAATCCAGAAAACAAGTCGTTTT
>JACMZG010000514.1:14007-31379 GCA_018340805.1 Microvelia longipes | reverse complement strand
ACGACTTGTTTTCTGGATTATATTTAAGAGAAAACTTGATTATATATAAATTTTTTTCAACTACATAAGCGTATTGAAATTTCAAATCATTTCAGAAAATATTTATTCAATGTTATTTTAATAAAAAATAACAAAATTTATACGCCCCCGGGTGGGCTCGAACCACCCCTTTCGGTTAACAGCCGAACGCGCTAACCAATTGCGCCACGGAGGCTTCTATTTTTTTATATTTTTTTCAAAATTCATTAAATATATTATTTCAAATAAAATTTCTAAACTTGATTATGAAAATCATTTAGAAAATGACAAATTACAATTCAATCATAAACGTTATTCATATCTCAATTAAAGAATGTTACTTGAAATTTTTTGCGCTTATAATCAATAGAAAATTCCTACAAAACGACTTGTTTTCTGGATTATATTTAAGAGAAAACTTGATTATATATAAATTTTTTTCAACTACATAAGCGTATTGAAATTTCAAATCATTTCAGAAAATATTTATTCAATGTTATTTTAATAAAAATAACAAAATTTATACGCCCCCGGGTGGGCTCGAACCACCAACCTTTCGGTTAACAGCCGAACGCGCTAACCAATTGCGCCACGGAGGCTTCTATTTTTTTTATTTTTTTCAAAATTCATTAAATATATATTATTTCAAATAAAATTTCTAAACTTGATTATGAAAATCATTTAGAAAATGACAAATTACAATTCAATCATAAACGTTATTCATATCTCAATTAAAAATGTTACTTGAAATTTTTTGCGCTTATAATCAATAGAAAATTCCTACAAAACGACTTGTTTTCTGGATTATATTTAAGAGAAAACTTGATTATATATAAATTTTTTTCAACTACATAAGCGTATTGAAATTTCAAATCATTTCAGAAAATATTTATTCAATGTTATTTTAATAAAAAATAACAAAATTTATACGCCCCCGGGTGGGCTCGAACCACCAACCTTTCGGTTAACAGCCGAACGCGCTAACCAATTGCGCCACGGAGGCTTCTATTTTTTTATATTTTTTTCAAAATTCATTAAATATATTATTTCAAATAAAATTTCTAAACTTGATTATGAAAATCATTTAGAAAATGACAAATTACAATTCAATCATAAACGTTATTCATATCTCAATTAAAGAATGTTACTTGAAATTTTTTGCGCTTATAATCAATAGAAAATTCCTACAAAACGACTTGTTTTCTGGATTATATTTAAGAGAAAACTTGATTATATATAAATTTTTTTCAACTACATAAGCGTATTGAAATTTCAAATCATTTCAGAAAATATTTATTCAATGTTATTTTAATAAAAAATAACAAAATTTATACGCCCCCGGGTGGGCTCGAACCACCAACCTTTCGGTTAACAGCCGAACGCGCTAACCAATTGCGCCACGGAGGCTTCTATTTTTTTATATTTTTTTCAAAATTCATTAAATATATTATTTCAAATAAAATTTCTAAACTTGATTATGAAAATCATTTAGAAAAATGACAAATTACAATTCAATCATAAACGTTATTCATATCTCAATTAAAGAATGTTACTTGAAATTTTTTGCGCTTATAATCAATAGAAAATTCCTACAAAACGACTTGTTTTCTGGATTATATTTAAGAGAAAACTTGATTATATATAAATTTTTTTCAACTACATAAGCGTATTGAAATTTCAAATCATTTCAGAAAATATTTATTCAATGTTATTTTAATAAAAAATAACAAAATTTATACGCCCCCGGGTGGGCTCGAACCACCAACCTTTCGGTTAACAGCCGAACGCGCTAACCAATTGCGCCACGGAGGCTTCTATTTTTTTATATTTTTTTCAAAATTCATTAAATATATTATTTCAAATAAAATTTCTAAACTTGATTATGAAAATCATTTAGAAAATGACAAATTACAATTCAATCATAAACGTTATTCATATCTCAATTAAAGAATGTTACTTGAAATTTTTTGCGCTTATAATCAATAGAAAATTCCTACAAAACGACTTGTTTTCTGGATTATATTTAAGAGAAAACTTGATTTATATAAATTTTTTTCAACTACATAAGCGTATTGAAATTTCAAATCATTTCAGAAAATATTTATTCAATGTTATTTTAATAAAAAATAACAAAATTTATACGCCCCCGGGTGGGCTCGAACCACCAACCTTTCGGTTAACAGCCGAACGCGCTAACCAATTGCGCCACGGAGGCTTCTTTTTTTTATATTTTTTTCAAAATTCATTAAATATATTATTTCAAATAAAATTTCTAAACTTGATTATGAAAATCATTTAGAAAATGACAAATTACAATTCAATCATAAACGTTATTCATATCTCAATTAAAGAATGTTACTTGAAATTTTTTGCGCTTATAATCAATAGAAAATTCCTACAAAACGACTTGTTTTCTGGATTATATTTAAGAGAAAACTTGATTATATAAAATTTTTTTCAACTACATAAGCGTATTGAAATTTCAAATCATTTCAGAAAATATTTATTCAATGTTATTTTAATAAAAAATAACAAAATTTATACGCCCCCGGGTGGGCTCGAACCACCAACCTTTCGGTTAACAGCCGAACGCGCTAACCAATTGCGCCACGGAGGCTTCTATTTTTTTATATTTTTTTCAAAATTCATTAAATATATTATTTCAAATAAAATTTCTAAACTTGATTATGAAAATCATTTAGAAAATGACAAATTACAATTCAATCATAAACGTTATTCATATCTCAATTAAAGAATGTTACTTGAAATTTTTTGCGCTTATAATCAATAGAAAATTCCTACAAAACGACTTGTTTTCTGGATTATATTTAAGAGAAAACTTGATTATATATAAATTTTTTTCAACTACATAAGCGTATTGAAATTTCAAATCATTTCAGAAAATATTTATTCAATGTTATTTTAATAAAAAATAACAAAATTTATACGCCCCCGGGTGGGCTCGAACCACCAACCTTTCGGTTAACAGCCGAACGCGCTAACCAATTGCGCCACGGAGGCTTCTATTTTTTTATATTTTTTTCAAAATTCATTAAATATATTATTTCAAATAAAATTTCTAAACTTGATTATGAAAATCATTTAGAAAATGACAAATTACAATTCAATCATAAACGTTATTCATATCTCAATTAAAGAATGTTACTTGAAATTTTTTGCGCTTATAATCAATAGAAAATTCCTACAAAACGACTTGTTTTCTGGATTATATTTAAGAGAAAACTTGATTATATATAAATTTTTTTCAACTACATAAGCGTATTGAAATTTCAAATCATTTCAGAAAATATTTATTCAATGTTATTTTAATAAAAAATAACAAAATTTATACGCCCCCGGGTGGGCTCGAACCACCAACCTTTCGGTTAACAGCCGAACGCGCTAACCAATTGCGCCACGGAGGCTTCTATTTTTTTATATTTTTTTCAAAATTCATTAAATATATTATTTCAAATAAAATTTCTAAACTTGATTATGAAAATCATTTAGAAAATGACAAATTACAATTCAATCATAAACGTTATTCATATCTCAATTAAAGAATGTTACTTGAAATTTTTTGCGCTTATAATCAATAGAAAATTCCTACAAAACGACTTGTTTTCTGGATTATATTTAAGAGAAAACTTGATTATATATAAATTTTTTTCAACTACATAAGCGTATTGAAATTTCAAATCATTTCAGAAAATATTTATTCAATGTTATTTTAATAAAAATAACAAAATTTATACGCCCCCGGGTGGGCTCGAACCACCAACCTTTCGGTTAACAGCCGAACGCGCTAACCAATTGCGCCACGGAGGCTTCTATTTTTTATATTTTTTTCAAAATTCATTAAATATATTATTTCAAATAAAATTTCTAAACTTGATTATGAAAATCATTTAGAAAATGACAAATTACAATTCAATCATAAACGTTATTCATATCTCAATTAAAGAATGTTACTTGAAATTTTTTGCGCTTATAATCAATAGAAAATTCCTACAAAACGACTTGTTTTCTGGATTATATTTAAGAGAAAACTTGATTATATATAAATTTTTTTCAACTACATAAGCGTATTGAAATTTCAAATCATTTCAGAAAATATTTATTCAATGTTATTTTAATAAAAAATAACAAAATTTATACGCCCCCGGGTGGGCTCGAACCACCAACCTTTCGGTTAACAGCCGAACGCGCTAACCAATTGCGCCACGGAGGCTTCTATTTTTTTATATTTTTTCAAAATTCATTAAATATATTATTTCAAATAAAATTTCTAAACTTGATTATGAAAATCATTTAGAAAATGACAAATTACAATTCAATCATAAACGTTATTCATATCTCAATTAAAGAATGTTACTTGAAATTTTTTGCGCTTATAATCAATAGAAAATTCCTACAAAACGACTGTTTTCTGGATTATATTTAAGAGAAAACTTGATTATATATAAATTTTTTTCAACTACATAAGCGTATTGAAATTTCAAATCATTTCAAAATATTTATTCAATGTTATTTTAATAAAAAATAACAAAATTTATACGCCCCCGGGTGGGCTCGAACCACCAACCTTTCGGTTAACAGCCGAACGCGCTAACCAATTGCGCCACGGAGGCTTCTATTTTTTTTATTTTTTTCAAAATTCATTAAATATATTATTTCAAATAAAATTTCTAAACTTGATTATGAAAATCATTTAGAAAATGACAAATTACAATTCAATCATAAACGTTATTCATATCTCAATTAAAGAATGTTACTTGAAATTTTTTGCGCTTATAATCAATAGAAAATTCCTACAAAACGACTTGTTTTCTGGATTATATTTAAGAGAAAACTTGATTATATATAAATTTTTTTCAACTACATAAGCGTATTGAAATTTCAAATCATTTCAGAAAAATTTATTCAATGTTATTTTAATAAAAAATAACAAAATTTATACGCCCCGGGTGGGCTCGAACCACCAACCTTTCGGTTAACAGCCGAACGCGCTAACCAATTGCGCCACGGAGGCTTCTATTTTTTATATTTTTTTCAAAATTCATTAAATATATTATTTCAAATAAAATTTCTAAACTTGATTATGAAAATCATTTAGAAAATGACAAATTACAATTCAATCATAAACGTTATTCATATCTCAATTAAAGAATGTTACTTGAAATTTTTTGCGCTTATAATCAATAGAAAATTCCTACAAAACGACTTGTTTTCTGGATTATATTTAAGAGAAAACTTGATTATATATAAATTTTTTTCAACTACATAAGCGTATTGAAATTTCAAATCATTTCAGAAAATATTTATTCAATTATTTTAATAAAAAATAACAAAATTTATACGCCCCCGGGTGGGCTCGAACCACCAACCTTTCGGTTAACAGCCGAACGCGCTAACCAATTGCGCCACGGAGGCTTCTGAAATAAAATTTCTAAACTTGATTATGAAAATCATTTAGAAAATGACAAATTACAATTCAATCATAAACGTTATTCATATCTCAATTAAAGAATGTTACTTGAAATTTTTTGCGCTTATAATCAATAGAAAATTCCTACAAAACGACTTGTTTTCTGGATTATATTTAAGAGAAAACTTGATTATATATAAATTTTTTTCAACTACATAAGCGTATTGAAATTTCAAATCATTTCAGAAAATATTTATTCAATTATTTTAATAAAAAATAACAAAATTTATACGCCCCCGGGTGGGCTCGAACCACCAACCTTTCGGTTAACAGCCGAACGCGCTAACCAATTGCGCCACGGAGGCTTCTATTTTTTTATATTTTTTTCAAAATTCATTAAATATATTATTTCAAATAAAATTTCTAAACTTGATTATGAAAATCATTTAGAAAATGACAAATTACAATTCAATCATAAACGTTATTCATATCTCAATTAAAGAATGTTACTTGAAATTTTTTGCGCTTATAATCAATAGAAAATTCCTACAAAACGACTTGTTTTCTGGATTATATTTAAGAGAAAACTTGATTATATATAAATTTTTTTCAACTACATAAGCGTATTGAAATTTCAAATCATTTCAGAAAATATTTATTCAATGTTATTTTAATAAAAAATAACAAAATTTATACGCCCCCGGGTGGGCTCGAACCACCAACCTTTCGGTTAACAGCCGAACGCGCTAACCAATTGCGCCACGGAGGCTTCTATTTTTTTATATTTTTTTCAAAATTCATTAAATATATTATTTCAAATAAAATTTCTAAACTTGATTATGAAAATCATTTAGAAAATGACAAATTACAATTCAATCATAAACGTTATTCATATCTCAATTAAAGAATGTTACTTGAAATTTTTTGCGCTTATAATCAATAGAAAATTCCTACAAAACGACTTGTTTTCTGGATTATATTTAAGAGAAAACTTGATTATATATAAATTTTTTTCAACTACATAAGCGTATTGAAATTTCAAATCATTTCAGAAAATATTTATTCAATGTTATTTTAATAAAAAATAACAAAATTTATACGCCCCCGGGTGGGCTCGAACCACCAACCTTTCGGTTAACAGCCGAACGCGCTAACCAATTGCGCCACGGAGGCTTCTATTTTTTTATATTTTTTTCAAAATTCATTAAATATATTATTTCAAATAAAATTTCTAAACTTGATTATGAAAATCATTTAGAAAATGACAAATTACAATTCAATCATAAACGTTATTCATATCTCAATTAAAGAATGTTACTTGAAATTTTTTGCGCTTATAATCAATAGAAAATTCCTACAAAACGACTTGTTTTCTGGATTATATTTAAGAGAAAACTTGATTATATATAAATTTTTTTCAACTACATAAGCGTATTGAAATTTCAAATCATTTCAGAAAATATTTATTCAATGTTATTTTAATAAAAAATAACAAAATTTATACGCCCCCGGGTGGGCTCGAACCACCAACCTTTCGGTTAACAGCCGAACGCGCTAACCAATTGCGCACGGAGGCTTCTATTTTTTTATATTTTTTTCAAAATTCATTAAATATATTATTTCAAATAAAATTTCTAAACTTGATTATGAAAATCATTTAGAAAATGACAAATTACAATTCAATCATAAACGTTATTCATATCTCAATTAAAGAATGTTACTTGAAATTTTTTGCGCTTATAATCAATAGAAAATTCCTACAAAACGACTTGTTTTCTGGATTTATTTAAGAGAAAACTTGATTATATATAAATTTTTTTCAACTACATAAGCGTATTGAAATTTCAAATCATTTCAGAAAATATTTATTCAATGTTATTTTAATAAAAAATAACAAAATTTATACGCCCCCGGGTGGGCTCGAACCACCAACCTTTCGGTTAACAGCCGAACGCGCTAACCAATTGCGCCACGGAGGCTTCTATTTTTTATATTTTTTTCAAAATTCATTAAATATATTATTTCAAATAAAATTTCTAAACTTGATTATGAAAATCATTTAGAAAATGACAAATTACAATTCAATCATAAACGTTATTCATATCTCAATTAAAGAATGTTACTTGAAATTTTTTGCGCTTATAATCAATAGAAAATTCCTACAAAACGACTTGTTTTCTGGATTATATTTAAGAGAAAACTTGATTATATATAAATTTTTCAACTACATAAGCGTATTGAAATTTCAAATCATTTCAGAAAATATTTATTCAATGTTATTTTAATAAAAAATAACAAAATTTATACGCCCCCGGGTGGGCTCGAACCACCAACCTTTCGGTTAACAGCCGAACGCGCTAACCAATTGCGCCACGGAGGCTTCTATTTTTTATATTTTTTTCAAAATTCATTAAATATATTATTTCAAATAAAATTTCTAAACTTGATTATGAAAATCATTTAGAAAATGACAAATTACAATTCAATCATAAACGTTATTCATATCTCAATTAAAGAATGTTACTTGAAATTTTTTGCGCTTATAATCAATAGAAAATTCCTACAAAACGACTTGTTTTCTGGATTATATTTAAGAGAAAACTTGATTATATATAAATTTTTTTCAACTACATAAGCGTATTGAAATTTCAAATCATTTCAGAAAATATTTATTCAATGTTATTTTAAAAAAATAACAAAATTTATACGCCCCGGGTGGGCTCGAACCACCAACCTTTCGGTTAACAGCCGAACGCGCTAACCAATTGCGCCACGGAGGCTTCTATTTTTTATATTTTTTTCAAAATTCATTAAATATATTATTTCAAATAAAATTTCTAAACTTGATTATGAAAATCATTTAGAAAATGACAAATTACAATTCAATCATAAACGTTATTCATATCTCAATTAAAGAATGTTACTTGAAATTTTTTGCGCTTATAATCAATAGAAAATTCCTACAAAACGACTTGTTTTCTGGATTATATTTAAGAGAAAACTTGATTATATATAAATTTTTTTCAACTACATAAGCGTATTGAAATTTCAAATCATTTCAGAAAATATTTATTCAATGTTATTTTAATAAAAAATAACAAAATTTATACGCCCCCGGGTGGGCTCGAACCACCAACCTTTCGGTTAACAGCCGAACGCGCTAACCAATTGCGCCACGGAGGCTTCTATTTTTATATTTTTTTCAAAATTCATTAAATATATTATTTCAAATAAAATTTCTAAACTTGATTATGAAAATCATTTAGAAAATGACAAATTACAATTCAATCATAAACGTTATTCATATCTCAATTAAAGAATGTTACTTGAAATTTTTTGCGCTTATAATCAATAGAAAATTCCTACAAAACGACTTGTTTTCTGGATTATATTTAAGAGAAAACTTGATTATATATAAATTTTTTTCAACTACATAAGCGTATTGAAATTTCAAATCATTTCAGAAAATATTTATTCAATGTTATTTTAATAAAAAATAACAAAATTTATACGCCCCCGGGTGGGCTCGAACCACCAACCTTTCGGTTAACAGCCGAACGCGCTAACCAATTGCGCCACGGAGGCTTCTATTTTTTTATATTTTTTTCAAAATTCATTAAATATATTATTTTCAAATAAAATTTCTAAACTTGATTATGAAAATCATTTAGAAAATGACAAATTACAATTCAATCATAAACGTTATTCATATCTCAATTAAAGAATGTTACTTGAAATTTTTTGCGCTTATAATCAATAGAAAATTCCTACAAAACGACTTGTTTTCTGGATTATATTTAAGAGAAAACTTGATTATATATAAATTTTTTTCAACTACATAAGCGTATTGAAATTTCAAATCATTTCAGAAAATATTTATTCAATGTTATTTTAATAAAAAATAACAAAATTTATACGCCCCCGGGTGGGCTCGAACCACCAACCTTTCGGTTAACAGCCGAACGCGCTAACCAATTGCGCCACGGAGGCTTCTATTTTTTTATTTTTTCAAAATTCATTAAATATATTATTTCAAATAAAATTTCTAAACTTGATTATGAAAATCATTTAGAAAATGACAAATTACAATTCAATCATAAACGTTATTCATATCTCAATTAAAGAATGTTACTTGAAATTTTTTGCGCTTATAATCAATAGAAAATTCCTACAAAACGACTTGTTTTCTGGATTATATTTAAGAAAACTTGATTATATATAAAATTTTTTCAACTACATAAGCGTATTGAAATTTCAAATCATTTCAGAAAATATTTATTCAATGTTATTTTAATAAAAATAACAAAATTTATACGCCCCCGGGTGGGCTCGAACCACCAACCTTTCGGTTAACAGCCGAACGCGCTAACCAATTGCGCCACGGAGGCTTCTATTTTTTTATATTTTTTTCAAAATTCATTAAATATATTATTTCAAATAAAATTTCTAAACTTGATTATGAAAATCATTTAGAAAATGACAAATTACAATTCAATCATAAACGTTATTCATATCTCAATTAAAGAATGTTACTTGAAATTTTTTGCGCTTATAATCAATAGAAAATTCCTACAAAACGACTTGTTTTCTGGATTATATTTAGAGAAAACTTGATTATATATAAATTTTTTTCAACTACATAAGCGTATTGAAATTTCAAATCATTTCAGAAAATATTTATTCAATGTTATTTTAATAAAAAATAACAAAATTTATACGCCCCCGGGTGGGCTCGAACCACCAACCTTTCGGTTAACAGCCGAACGCGCTAACCAATTGCGCCACGGAGGCTTCTATTTTTTTATATTTTTTTCAAAATTCATTAAATATTATTTCAAATAAAATTTCTAAACTTGATTATGAAAATCATTTAGAAAATGACAAATTACAATTCAATCATAAACGTTATTCATATCTCAATTAAAGAATGTTACTTGAAATTTTTTGCGCTTATAATCAATAGAAAATTCCTACAAAACGACTTGTTTTCTGGATTATATTTAAGAGAAAACTTGATTATATATAAATTTTTTTCAACTACATAAGCGTATTGAAATTTCAAATCATTTCAGAAAATATTTATTCAATGTTATTTTAATAAAAAATAACAAAATTTATACGCCCCCGGGTGGGCTCGAACCACCAACCTTTCGGTTAACAGCCGAACGCGCTAACCAATTGCGCCACGGAGGCTTCTATTTTTTTATATTTTTTTCAAAATTCATTAAATATATTATTTCAAATAAAATTTCTAAACTTGATTATGAAAATCATTTAGAAAATGACAAATTACAATTCAATCATAAACGTTATTCATATCTCAATTAAAGAATGTTACTTGAAATTTTTTGCGCTTATAATCAATAGAAAATTCCTACAAAACGACTTGTTTTCTGGATTATATTTAAGAGAAAACTTGATTATATATAAATTTTTTTCAACTACATAAGCGTATTGAAATTTCAAATCATTTCAGAAAATATTTATTCAATGTTATTTTAATAAAAAATAACAAAATTTATACGCCCCCGGGTGGGCTCGAACCACCAACCTTTCGGTTAACAGCCGAACGCGCTAACCAATTGCGCCACGGAGGCTTCTATTTTTTTTATTTTTTTCAAAATTCATTAAATATATTATTTCAAATAAAATTTCTAAACTTGATTATGAAAATCATTTAGAAAATGACAAATTACAATTCAATCATAAACGTTATTCATATCTCAATTAAAGAATGTTACTTGAAATTTTTTGCGCTTATAATCAATAGAAAATTCCTACAAAACGACTTGTTTTCTGGATTATATTTAAGAGAAAACTTGATTATATATAAATTTTTTTCAACTACATAAGCGTATTGAAATTTCAAATCATTTCAGAAAATATTTATTCAATGTTATTTTAATAAAAAATAACAAAATTTATACGCCCCCGGGTGGGCTCGAACCACCAACCTTTCGGTTAACAGCCGAACGCGCTAACCAATTGCGCCACGGGCTTCTATTTTTTTATATTTTTTTCAAAATTCATTAAATATATTATTTCAAATAAAATTTCTAAACTTGATTATGAAAATCATTTAGAAAATGACAAATTACAATTCAATCATAAACGTTATTCATATCTCAATTAAAGAATGTTACTTGAAATTTTTTGCGCTTATAATCAATAGAAAATTCCTACAAAACGACTTGTTTTCTGGATTATATTTAAGAGAAAACTTGATTATATATAAATTTTTTTCAACTACATAAGCGTATTGAAATTTCAAATCATTTCAGAAAATATTTATTCAATGTTATTTTAATAAAAAATAACAAAATTTATACGCCCCCGGGTGGGCTCGAACCACCAACCTTTCGGTTAACAGCCGAACGCGCTAACCAATTGCGCCACGGAGGCTTCTATTTTTTTATATTTTTTCAAAATTCATTAAATATATTATTTCAAATAAAATTTCTAAACTTGATTATGAAAATCATTTAGAAAATGACAAATTACAATTCAATCATAAACGTTATTCATATCTCAATTAAAGAATGTTACTTGAAATTTTTTGCGCTTATAATCAATAGAAAATTCCTACAAAACGACTTGTTTTCTGGATTATATTTAAGAGAAAACTTGATTATATATAAATTTTTTTCAACTACATAAGCGTATTGAAATTTCAAATCATTTCAGAAAATATTTATTCAATGTTATTTTAATAAAAAATAACAAAATTTATACGCCCCCGGGTGGGCTCGAACCACCAACCTTTCGGTTAACAGCCGAACGCGCTAACCAATTGCGCCACGGAGGCTTCTATTTTTTTATATTTTTTTCAAAATTCATTAAATATATTATTTCAAATAAAATTTCTAAACTTGATTATGAAAATCATTTAGAAAATGACAAATTACAATTCAATCATAAACGTTATTCATATCTCAATTAAAGAATGTTACTTGAAATTTTTTGCGCTTATAATCAATAGAAAATTCCTACAAAACGACTTGTTTTCTGGATTATATTTAAGAGAAAACTTGATTATATATAAATTTTTTTCAACTACATAAGCGTATTGAAATTTCAAATCATTTCAGAAAATATTTATTCAATGTTATTTTAATAAAAAATAACAAAATTTATACGCCCCCGGGTGGGCTCGAACCACCAACCTTTCGGTTAACAGCCGAACGCGCTAACCAATTGCGCCACGGAGGCTTCTATTTTTTATATTTTTTTCAAAATTCATTAAATATATTATTTCAAATAAAATTTCTAAACTTGATTATGAAAATCATTTAGAAAATGACAAATTACAATTCAATCATAAACGTTATTCATATCTCAATTAAAGAATGTTACTTGAAATTTTTTGCGCTTATAATCAATAGAAAATTCCTACAAAACGACTTGTTTTCTGGATTATATTTAAGAGAAAACTTGATTATATATAAATTTTTTTCAACTACATAAGCGTATTGAAATTTCAAATCATTTCAGAAAATATTTATTCAATGTTATTTTAATAAAAAATAACAAAATTTATACGCCCCCGGGTGGGCTCGAACCACCAACCTTTCGGTTAACAGCCGAACGCGCTAACCAATTGCGCCACGGAGGCTTCTATTTTTTTATATTTTTTTCAAAATTCATTAAATATATTATTTCAAATAAAATTTCTAAACTTGATTATGAAAATCATTTAGAAAATGACAAATTACAATTCAATCATAAACGTTATTCATATCTCAATTAAAGAATGTTACTTGAAATTTTTTGCGCTTATAATCAATAGAAAATTCCTACAAAACGACTTGTTTTCTGGATTATATTTAAGAGAAAACTTGATTATATATAAATTTTTTTCAACTACATAAGCGTATTGAAATTTCAAATCATTTCAGAAAATATTTATTCAATGTTATTTTAATAAAAAATAACAAAATTTATACGCCCCCGGGTGGGCTCGAACCACCAACCTTTCGGTTAACAGCCGAACGCGCTAACCAATTGCGCCACGGAGGCTTCTATTTTTTTATATTTTTTTCAAAATTCATTAAATATATTATTTGAAATAAAATTTTCTAAACTTGATTATGAAAATCATTTAGAAAATGACAAATTACAATTCAATCATAAACGTTATTCATATCTCAATTAAAGAATGTTACTTGAAATTTTTTGCGCTTATAATCAATAGAAAATTCCTACAAAACGACTTGTTTTCTGGATTATATTTAAGAGAAAACTTGATTATATATAAATTTTTTTCAACTACATAAGCGTATTGAAATTTCAAATCATTTCAGAAAATATTTATTCAATGTTATTTTAATAAAAAATAACAAAATTTATACGCCCCCGGGTGGGCTCGAACCACCAACCTTTCGGTTAACAGCCGAACGCGCTAACCAATTGCGCCACGGAGGCTTCTATTTTTTATATTTTTTTCAAAATTCATTAAATATATTATTTGAAATAAAATTTCTAAACTTGATTATGAAAATCATTTAGAAAATGACAAATTACAATTCAATCATAAACGTTATTCATATCTCAATTAAAGAATGTTACTTGAAATTTTTTGCGCTTATAATCAATAGAAAATTCCTACAAAACGACTTGTTTTCTGGATTATATTTAAGAGAAAACTTGATTATATATAAATTTTTTTCAACTACATAAGCGTATTGAAATTTCAAATCATTTCAGAAAATATTTATTCAATGTTATTTTAATAAAAAATAACAAAATTTATACGCCCCCGGGTGGGCTCGAACCACCAACCTTTCGGTTAACAGCCGAACGCGCTAATACAAATTTTATTTTGCGGCAAATCTCGCAATAATTTCTGCTTGGAAAATCTTTTATTTTATCCACTTTACGAAATTCAGGTGAAAGCAGGGTTTACAAATTCTTTCTTCATTCGTTTTTCTAAATTCTGTGATTTGAAATTCATTTTTTATTTATTCTTAATGAGGAAAATTTTTTTCATTTCAAAACATTAAGCAAATTTTGATTTTTGTGTGCATCTTCATTCATTTTGTTGTCCATCAATGGAAAACTGAGAGAATTATTCATTTCTTTTTTTCCTTTGCTGTCAAAACGAATTAACTAAATTTTTAAAAACCTTACTTTCCATCAATCAGAAAACAGTTTGTAGGACTGCTTCCATATTGCTGTTTTCATTAATTAACATTTGCTGCATTTTTATTTAAAATTTCAAGTTTTATAGTGTTAATAAAAAAATATTTATTACAAAATACAAATTTTACTAATATTTTTTTAAAAAAAATTTGTTCAGCAGTTTTTCATTTGGAAATTTTGAAATATTGAAAGTTATTTAATACTGACAAATTTTAATATTTGTAAAATAATGTAAAAATTTTTTCTTTGTAATCACAATTGGATTTAATATTTCTAAACATGAAGTTTTTTAAATTTTTGCCAATATATATTGTAACAAAAAAACCAAACTCTACTTTAGTCATTTTTGAAAAATTTTACTTTTTATAAGACTGTTTTTAAAATTTCGAATTGTTATTCATTATATTTTAATAAAAAATTGAAAATTTATACGCCCGGGTGGCTCAACCACCAACCTTCGGCGCCACGGGAGGGCTTCTATTTTTTTTATATTTTTTTCAAAATTCATTAATATATATTATTTGAAATAAAATTTCTAAACTTCATTATGAAAATCATTTAGAAAATTGACAAATTACAATTCAATCATAAACGTTATTCATATCTCAATTAAAGAATGTTACTTGAAATTTTTTGCGCTTATAATCAATAGAAAATTCCTACAAAACGACTTGTTTTCTGGATTATATTTAAGAGAAAACTTGATTATATATAAATTTTTTTCAACTACATAAGCATATTGAAATTTCAAATCATTTTCAGAAAATATTTATTCAATGTTATTTTAATAAAAAATAACAAAATTTATACGCCCCGGGTGGGCTCGAACCACCAACCTTTCGGTTAACAGCCGAACGCGCTAATACAAATTTGATTTCATGAAAATAAAGTTTTTTTAGATGTGTTTTGAGCTTCGCAACATAATTCTGCTTGGAAATCTTTTTATCAAACTGTAATTCTTCAGCTGATGGCAATTTGATTTCTGTGTCTACAGCTTTCTTCTACTCGTTTAGTATTTGCTTTTCTGATTAATTTCTTCAGTTTTTTCTGGTATGTCTTTTTTCTTTATCTTTTGGATTTTTCATGGTTTCAATACTTTTCAACATGTTTTCTTTCCAATATAATTTCTTTCCAAAATAATTTAATCATTTCCATTTTAATATTTTCCAAAAATGTACATTCATATCCTATAATAAATTAAGCATTTCAAAATATTTATCTATAATTAATGATTAAATTATTTTGGAAATGATTATTTATTTGGACGGATTGAATTTCGATAGCTTCATATTTCAAAACCATCATGTAAGCCAATTTTGATTCGTTGTGTGCATCATCATTCATTTTGTTGTCCATCAATGGGAAAACTGTAGAAGAATTATTCATTTCTTCTTTTCCCTTTGCTGTCAAAACGAGTTAACTAATTTTTAAAAACCTTACTTTCCATCAGCTCAGAAAAAAGCAGTTCTGTAGACTGCTTTCCATATTGCTGTTTTCATTAATTAACATTTGCTGCATTTTATTTAAAATTTAAGTTTTATAGGTGTTAATAAATAAATATTATTATTAAATACAAATTTTACTAATATTTTTTTAAAAAAAATTTGTTCAGACAGTCTTTCATTTGAAAAATTTTGAAATATTGGAAAGTTATTTAATACTGACAAATTTTAATATTTGTAAAATAATGTAAAATATTTTTTTTTTGTAAATTCACAATTGGATTAATATTTCTAAACATGAAGTTTTTTTAAATTTTTGCCAATATATATTGTAACAAAAATAACCAAACTCTACTTTAGTCATTTTTGAAAATTTTTACTTTTTATAAGACTGTTTTTTTAATTCGAATTACATATATCTTTTAGAAAAATTGAAATTATAGTAAAAATTTTTCTAAAATTAAAATTGTTTCAAATATTATTGAAATTGAAATTATAAAATACATTGATATTACTTTTAAAATTTTCAAAGAAAATTAAAAGTTTACACAAGTATTCTATCAAGCAATTTGTTTAGACCAGTGCCCTAAGACACAATAGCAGACGAAAACACAAAAAACGCCAAAACTAAAAAGAAGATCCACATTAATTATGAAAACAACACTTTTCAGAACAAACCAGGGAAACAATTAAAAAAAGAGGGGAAGAAATAAAAAATAAAAAATTTAAGTCAAAATCCAAAATAAAAAAATGCTTGCTAACAAAACAAACATTATTCAGATTAATTTTGGGATAGATTTTTTTTTTTTTTTTAGGAAAATTATTTTAGCAAGTCAAAAGGCTTTGCAATTTTTAAAATCAAAAAAAACTAATGCTTTGATCGGAACGAAGAAAATGCAAATCCTTGCAGAATTTTCAATGTTTGAAAATGCACAGGATTTTATAATCGTGTCTATTTTTGATTTTTCCAAACCAATATCAATCAGAACATTTTTTGAATGTAAAGGGACAAACCCAGGGAACCAAAAAAATACAAGTATCTAAACTGACTCTGTAGTTAGGTTTTACCTTTGAATGCTGGATTTTAGATTAGTGTATTTACTAATATTTAATTTGTGTGTATTTCAAATTATATCAGAGTCAACAGGACATTTGATATCTACTAAGAAAATACGTTTTTTATCATCATTTATTATCATTAGATCAACACGTTCCATGCTATTAGGAATTAAGAAGCAATTGTATCCATAACAACAATAAGATTAGGGTTAATTATATTATTATAAATTATTTGAAGGCAAAGCATCAGTCTTTAGTAATCATTTCATATTAAATTTACATCTTTG
>JACMZG010000514.1:0-11219 GCA_018340805.1 Microvelia longipes | reverse complement strand
GAAACAAAAAAAAAAAAAAAATTATCTTATTAAACATGTTGAAAATTATAATCCCGTTATATTGAGGAGACTTTCGTAACATATAATAACGAATTATAAATTCAAATTTAATTATTATGATTGATGTTTTTTTTCTACAATTAGAATATTATGGAGAAAACTAAAGCAAAAAATTTTGCGCGTGACCAGGATTCGAAACCTGGGTATTGGGCCAACAACGCAATGTCCTAACCACTAGACGATCACGGCCATTTGTCATTTTTTTTTTTCAAACACATAGATCTAACATCAAAAATCTCATTATTAATTTTTCTAATTATATATTATGTTTTAATTTTATTTTTTCCTACAACAATATTTATCGATTATTTTTTCAGTAAACATGTTTCATAGTTGTTCTAATATTCTTGTCAATTATATTTCCTAATAACAAATCACAAAATTTCTAACGTGATTGTCACAAATAAAGGAATTTTTCTATTCGAACAATATTTACAAAATTGATTATTAGATATAGAATTAGCGTGAAAAATCTATTTAAACATTGAAAATTATGTTTGAGATTTCTAACTATAACGAATAAAATTTCATATTCTACAATTAGAAATATTAGAAAACAGCAAAAAAAATGTGCCGTGACCAGGATTCGAACCTGGGTTATTGCGGCCACAACGCAATGTCCTAACCACTAGACGATCACGGCCATTTGTCATTATTTTTTTCAAACACATAGATCTAACATCAAAATCTCATTATTAATTTTTCTATAATTATATATTATGTTTAATTTTATTTTTTCCTACAACAATATTTATCGATTATTTTTTCAGTAAACATGTTTTCATAGTTGTTCTAATATTTCTTGTCAATTATATTTCCTAATAACAAATCACAAAATTTCTAACGTGATTGTCACAAATAAAGGAATTTTTCTATTCGAACAATATTTACAAAATTGATTATTAGATATAGAATTAGCGTGAAAAATCTATTTAAACATTGAAAATTATGTTTGAGATTTCTAACTATAACGAATAAAATTTCAATATTCTACAATTAGAAATATTAGAAAACAGCAAAAAAATGTGCCGTGACCAGGATTCGAACCTGGGTTATTGCGGCCACAACGCAATGTCCTAACCACTAGACGATCACGGCCATTTGTCATTATTTTTTTCAAACACATAGATCTAACATCAAAATCTCATTATTAATTTTTTCTATAATTATATATTATGTTTTAATTTTATTTTTTCCTACAACAATATTTATCGATTATTTTTTCAGTAAACATGTTTTCATAGTTGTTCTAATATTTCTTGTCAATTATTTCCTAATAACAAATCACAAAATTTCTAACGTGATTGTCACAAATAAAGGAATTTTTCTATTCGAACAATATTTACAAAATTGATTATTAGATATAGAATTAGCGTGAAAAATCTATTTAAACATTGAAAATTATGTTTGAGATTTCTAACTATAACGAATAAAATTTCAATATTCTACAATTAGAAATATTAGAAAACAGCAAAAAAAATGTGCCGTGACCAGGATTCGAACCTGGGTTATTGCGGCCACAACGCAATGTCCTAACCACTAGACGATCACGGCCATTTGTCATTATTTTTTTCAAACACATAGATCTAACATCAAAATCTCATTATTAATTTTTCTATAATTATATATTATGTTTTAATTTTATTTTTTCCTACAAAATATTTATCGATTATTTTTTCAGTAAACATGTTTTCATAGTTGTTCTAATATTTCTTGTCAATTATATTTCCTAATAACAAATCACAAAATTTCTAACGTGATTGTCACAAATAAAGGAATTTTTCTATTCGAACAATATTTACAAAATTGATTATTAGATATAGAATTAGCGTGAAAAATCTATTTAAACATTGAAAATTATGTTTGAGATTTCTAACTATAACGAATAAAATTTCAATATTCTACAATTAGAAATATTAGAAAACAGCAAAAAAAATGTGCCGTGACCAGGATTCGAACCTGGGTTATTGCGGCCACAACGCAATGTCCTAACCACTAGACGATCACGGCCATTTGTCATTATTTTTTTCAAACACATAGATCTAACATCAAAATCTCATATTAATTTTTCTATAATTATATATTATGTTTTAATTTTATTTTTTCCTACAACAATATTTATCGATTATTTTTTCAGTAAACATGTTTTCATAGTTGTTCTAATATTTCTTGTCAATTATATTTCCTAATAACAAATCACAAAATTTCTAACGTGATTGTCACAAATAAAGGAATTTTTCTATTCGAACAATATTTACAAAATTGATTATTAGATATAGAATTAGCGTGAAAAATCTATTTAAACATTGAAAATTATGTTTGAGATTTCTAACTATAACGAATAAAATTTCAAATATTCTACAATTAGAAATATTAGAAAACAGCAAAAAAAATGTGCCGTGACCAGGATTCGAACCTGGGTTATTGCGGCCACAACGCAATGTCCTAACCACTAGACGATCACGGCCATTTGTCATTATTTTTTTCAAACACATAGATCTAACATCAAAATCTCATTATTAATTTTTCTATAATTATATATTATGTTTTAATTTTATTTTTTCCTACAACAATATTTATCGATTATTTTTTCAGTAAACATGTTTTCATAGTTGTTCTAATATTTCTTGTCAATTATATTTCCTAATAACAAATCACAAAATTTCTAACGTGATTGTCACAAATAAAGGAATTTTTCTATTCGAACAATATTTACAAAATTGATTATTAGATATAGAATTAGCGTGAAAAATCTATTTAAACATTGAAAATTATGTTTGAGATTTCTAACTATAACGAATAAAATTTCAATATTCTACAATTAGAAATATTAGAAAACAGCAAAAAAAATGTGCCGTGACCAGGATTCGAACCTGGGTTATTGCGGCCACAACGCAATGTCCTAACCACTAGACGATCACGGCCATTTGTCATTATTTTTTTCAAACACATAGATCTAACATCAAAATCTCATTATTAATTTTTCTATAATTATATATTATGTTTTAATTTTATTTTTTCCTACAACAATATTTATCGATTATTTTTTCAGTAAACATGTTTTCATAGTTGTTCTAATATTTCTTGTCAATTATATTTCCTAATAACAAATCACAAAATTTCTAACGTGATTGTCACAAATAAAGGAATTTTTCTATTCGAACAATATTTACAAAATTGATTATTAGATATAGAATTAGCGTGAAAAATCTATTTAAACATTGAAAATTATGTTTGAGATTTCTAACTATAACGAATAAAATTTCAATATTCTACAATTAGAAATATTAGAAAACAGCAAAAAAAATGTGCCGTGACCAGGATTCGAACCTGGGTTATTGCGGCCACAACGCAATGTCCTAACCACTAGACGATCACGGCCATTTGTCATTATTTTTTTCAAACACATAGATCTAACATCAAAATCTCATTATTAATTTTTCTATAATTATATATTATGTTTTAATTTTATTTTCCTACAACAATATTTATCGATTATTTTTTCAGTAAACATGTTTTCATAGTTGTTCTAATATTTCTTGTCAATTATATTTCCTAATAACAAATCACAAAATTTCTAACGTGATTGTCACAAATAAAGGAATTTTTCTATTCGAACAATATTTACAAAATTGATTATTAGATATAGAATTAGCGTGAAAAATCTATTTAAACATTGAAAATTATGTTTGAGATTTCTAACTATAACGAATAAAATTTCAATATTTACAATTAGAAATATTAGAAAACAGCAAAAAAAATGTGCCGTGACCAGGATTCGAACCTGGGTTATTGCGGCCACAACGCAATGTCCTAACCACTAGACGATCACGGCCATTTGTCATATTTTTTTCAAACACATAGATCTAACATCAAAATCTCATTATTAATTTTTCTATAATTATATATTATGTTTTAATTTTATTTTTTCCTACAACAATATTTATCGATTATTTTTTCAGTAAACATGTTTTCATAGTTGTTCTAATATTTCTTGTCAATTATATTTTCTAATAACAAATCACAAAATTTCTAACGTGATTGTCACAAATAAAGGAATTTTTCTATTCGAACAATATTTACAAAATTGATTATTAGATATAGAATTAGCGTGAAAAATCTATTTAAACATTGAAAATTATGTTTGAGATTTCTAACTATAACGAATAAAATTTCAATATTCTACAATTAGAAATATTAGAAAACAGCAAAAAAAATGTGCCGTGACCAGGATTCGAAACCTGGGTTATTGCGGCCACAACGCAATGTCCTAACCACTAGACGATCACGGCCATTTGTCATTATTTTTTTCAAACACATAGATCTAACATCAAAATCTCATTATTAATTTTTCTATAATTATATATTATGTTTTAATTTTATTTTTTCCTACAACAATATTTATCGATTATTTTTTCAGTAAACATGTTTTCATAGTTGTTCTAATATTTCTTGTCAATTATATTTCCTAATAACAAATCACAAAATTTCTAACGTGATTGTCACAAATAAAGGAATTTTTCTATTCGAACAATATTTACAAAATTGATTATTAGATATAGAATTAGCGTGAAAAATCTATTTAAACATTGAAAATTATGTTTGAGATTTCTAACTATAACGAATAAAATTTCAATATTCTACAATTAGAAATATTAGAAAACAGCAAAAAAAATGTGCCGTGACCAGGATTCGAACCTGGGTTATTGCGGCCACAACGCAATGTCCTAACCACTAGACGATCACGGCCATTTGTCATTATTTTTTTCAAACACATAGATCTAACATCAAAATCTCATTATTAATTTTTCTATAATTATATATTATGTTTTAATTTTATTTTTTCCTACAACAATATTTATCGATTATTTTTTCAGTAAACATGTTTTCATAGTTGTTCTAATATTTCTTGTCAATTATATTTCCTAATAACAAATCACAAAATTTCTAACGTGATTGTCACAAATAAAGGAATTTTTCTATTCGAACAATATTTACAAAATTGATTATTAGATATAGAATTAGCGTGAAAAATCTATTTAAACATTGAAAATTATGTTTGAGATTTCTAACTATAACGAATAAAATTTCAATATTCTACAATTAGAAAATATTAGAAAACAGCAAAAAAAATGTGCCGTGACCAGGATTCGAAACCTGGGTTATTGCGGCCACAACGCAATGTCCTAACCACTAGACGATCACGGCCATTTGTCATTATTTTTTTCAAACACATAGATCTAACATCAAAATCTCATTATTAATTTTTCTATAATTATATATTATGTTTTAATTTTATTTTTTCCTACAACAATATTTATCGATTATTTTTTCAGTAAACATGTTTTCATAGTTGTTCTAATATTTCTTGTCAATTATATTTCCTAATAACAAATCACAAAATTTCTAACGTGATTGTCACAAATAAAGGAATTTTTCTATTCGAACAATATTTACAAAATTGATTATTAGATATAGAATTAGCGTGAAAAATCTATTTAAACATTGAAAATTATGTTTGAGATTTCTAACTATAACGAATAAAATTTCAATATTCTACAATTAGAAATATTAGAAAACAGCAAAAAAAATGTGCCGTGACCAGGATTCGAACCTGGGTTATTGCGGCCACAACGCAATGTCCTAACCACTAGACGATCACGGCCATTTGTCATTATTTTTTTCAAACACATAGATCTAACATCAAAATCTCATTATTAATTTTTCTATAATTATATATTATGTTTTAATTTTATTTTTTCCTACAACAATATTTATCGATTATTTTTTCAGTAAACATGTTTTCATAGTTGTTCTAATATTTCTTGTCAATTATATTTCCTAATAACAAATCACAAAATTTCTAACGTGATTGTCACAAATAAAGGAATTTTTCTATTCGAACATATTTACAAAATTGATTATTAGATATAGAATTAGCGTGAAAAATCTATTTAAACATTGAAAATTATGTTTGAGATTTCTAACTATAACGAATAAAATTTCAATATTCTACAATTAGAAATATTAGAAAACAGCAAAAAAAATGTGCCGTGACCAGGATTCGAACCTGGGTTATTGCGGCCACAACGCAATGTCCTAACCACTAGACGATCACGGCCATTTGTCATTATTTTTTTCAAACACATAGATCTAACATCAAAATCTCATTATTAATTTTTCTATAATTATATATTATGTTTTAATTTTATTTTTTCCTACAACAATATTTATCGATTATTTTTTCAGTAAACATGTTTTCATAGTTGTTCTAATATTTCTTGTCAATTATATTTCCTAATAACAAATCACAAAATTTCTAACGTGATTGTCACAAATAAAGGAATTTTTCTATTCGAACAATATTTACAAAATTGATTATTAGATATAGAATTAGCGTGAAAAATCTATTTAAACATTGAAAATTATGTTTGAGATTTCTAACTATAACGAATAAAATTTCAATATTCTACAATTAGAAATATTAGAAAAAGCAAAAAAAATGTGCCGTGACCAGGATTCGAAACCTGGGTTATTGCGGCCACAACGCAATGTCCTAACCACTAGACGATCACGGCCATTTGTCATTATTTTTTTCAAACACATAGATCTAACATCAAAATCTCATTATTAATTTTTCTATAATTATATATTATGTTTTAATTTTATTTTTTCCTACAACAATATTTATCGATTATTTTTTCAGTAAACATGTTTTCATAGTTGTTCTAATATTTCTTGTCAATTATATTTCCTAATAACAAATCACAAAATTTCTAACGTGATTGTCACAAATAAAGGAATTTTTCTATTCGAACAATATTTACAAAATTGATTATTAGATATAGAATTAGCGTGAAAAATCTATTTAAACATTGAAAATTATGTTTGAGATTTCTAACTATAACGAATAAAATTTCAATATTCTACAATTAGAAATATTAGAAAACAGCAAAAAAAATGTGCCGTGACCAGGATTCGAACCTGGGTTATTGCGGCCACAACGCAATGTCCTAACCACTAGACGATCACGGCCATTTGTCATTATTTTTTTCAAACACATAGATCTAACATCAAAATCTCATTATTAATTTTTCTATAATTATATATTATGTTTTAATTTTATTTTTTCCTACAACAATATTTATCGATTATTTTTTCAGTAAACATGTTTTCATAGTTGTTCTAATATTTCTTGTCAATTATATTTCCTAATAACAAATCACAAAATTTCTAACGTGATTGTCACAAATAAAGGAATTTTTCTATTCGAACAATATTTACAAAATTGATTATTAGATATAGAATTAGCGTGAAAAATCTATTTAAACATTGAAAATTATGTTTGAGATTTCTAACTATAACGAATAAAATTTCAATATTCTACAATTAGAAATATTAGAAAACAGCAAAAAAAATGTGCCGTGACCAGGATTCGAACCTGGGTTATTGCGGCCACAACGCAATGTCCTAACCACTAGACGATCACGGCCATTTGTCATTATTTTTTCAAACACATAGATCTAACATCAAAATCTCATTATTAATTTTTCTATAATTATATATTATGTTTTAATTTTATTTTTTCCTACAACAATATTTATCGATTATTTTTTCAGTAAACATGTTTTCATAGTTGTCTAATATTTCTTGTCAATTATATTTCCTAATAACAAATCACAAAATTTCTAACGTGATTGTCACAAATAAAGGAATTTTTCTATTCGAACAATATTTACAAAATGATTATTAGATATAGAATTAGCGTGAAAAATCTATTTAAACATTGAAAATTATGTTTGAGATTTCTAACTATAACGAATAAAATTTCAATATTCTACAATTAGAAATATTAGAAAACAGCAAAAAAAATGTGCCGTGACCAGGATTCGAACCTGGGTTATTGCGGCCACAACGCAATGTCCTAACCACTAGACGATCACGGCCATTTGTCATTATTTTTTTCAAACACATAGATCTAACATCAAAATCTCATTATTAATTTTTCTATAATTATATATTATGTTTTAATTTTATTTTTTCCTACAACAATATTTATCGATTATTTTTTCAGTAAACATGTTTTCATAGTTGTTCTAATATTTCTTGTAACGTTTGAGATCTCATTATTAATTTTTCTATAATTATATATTATGTTTTAATTTTATTTTTTCCTAACAATATTTATCGATTATTTTTTCAGTAAACATGTTTTCATAGTTGTTCTAATATTTTCTTGACCAAAACACATAGATCAACATCAAAATCTCATTATTAATTTTTCTATAATTATATATTATGTTTTAATTTTATTTTTTCCTACAACAATATTTATCGATTATTTTTTCAGTAAACATGTTTTCATAGTTGTTCTAATATTTCTTGTCAATTATATTTCCTAATAACAAATCACAAAATTTCTAACGTGATTGTCACAAATAAAGGAATTTTTCTATTCGAACAATATTTAAAATTTTTATTAGATAATTAGCGTGAAAAATCTATTTAAACATTGAAAATTATGTTTGAGATTTCTAACTATAACGAATAATACAATTAGAAATATTAGAAAACAGCAAAAAAAATGTGCCGTGACCAGGATTCGAACCTGGGTTATTGCGGCCACAACGCAATGTCCTAACCACTAGACGATCACGGCCATTTGTCATTATTTTTTCAAACACATAGATCTAACATCAAAATCTCATTATTAATTTTTCTATAATTATATATTATGTTTTAATTTTATTTTTCCTACAACAATATTTATCGATTATTTTTTCAGTAAACATGTTTTCATAGTTGTTCTAATATTTCTTGATTATTTCTTAGTCAAAATCTCATTATTAATTTTCTATAATTATATATTATGTTTTAATTTTATTTTTTCCTACAACAATATTTATCGATTATTTTTTCAGTAAACATGTTTTCATAGTTGTTCTAATATTTCTTGATTTCTAACTCATAAAAATCTCATTATTAATTTTTCTATAATTATATATTATGTTTTAATTTTATTTTTTCCTACAACAATATTTATCGATTATTTTTTCAGTAAACATGTTTTCATAGTTGTTCTAATATTTCTTGTCAATTATATTTCCTAATAACAAATCACAAAATTTCTAACGTGATTGTCACAAAAAAAGGAATTTTTCTATTCGAACAATATTAAAATTTTTATTAGATATAGATTAGCGTGAAAAATCTATTTAAACATTGAAAATTATGTTTGAGATTTCTAACTATAACGAATACAATTAGAAATATTAGAAAACAGCAAAAAAAATGTGCCGTGACCAGGATTCGAACCTGGGTTATTGCGGCCACAACGCAATGTCCTAACCACTAGACGATCACGGCCATTTGTCATTATTTTTTTCAAACACATAGATCTAACATCAAAATCTCATTATTAATTTTTCTATAATTATATATTATGTTTTAATTTTATTTTTCCTACAACAATATTTATCGATTATTTTTTCAGTAAACATGTTTTCATAGTTGTTCTAATATTTCTTGTCAATTATATTTCCTAATAACAAATCACAAAATTTCTAACGTGATTGTCACAAATAAAGGAATTTTCTCTATTCAAAATTTTAAATTTTATTAGATATAGAATTAGCGTGAAAAATCTATTTAAACATTGAAAATTATGTTTGAGATTTCTAACTATAACGAATAAAATTAGAAATATTAGAAAACAGCAAAAAAAATGTGCCGTGACCAGGATTCGAACCTGGGTTATTGCGGCCACAACGCAATGTCCTAACCACTAGACGATCACGGCCATTTGTCATTATTTTTTTCAAACACATAGATCTAACATCAAAATCTCATTATTAATTTTTCTATAATTATATATTATGTTTTAATTTTATTTTTTCCTACAACAATATTTATCGATTATTTTTTCAGTAAACATGTTTTCATAGTTGTTCTAATATTTCTTGTCAATTATATTTCCTAATAACAAATCACAAATTTCTAACGTGATTGTCACAAAAAAATCAACTTCAAAATCTATTATTAATTTTTTCTATAATTATATATTATGTTTTAATTTTATTTTTTCTACAACAATATTATCGATTATTTTTTCAGTAAACATGTTTTCCCAGAATTATTTTTCAAACACATAGATCTAACATCAAAATCTCATTATTAATTTTTCTATAATTATATATTATGTTTTAATTTTATTTTTTCCTACAACAATATTTATCGATTATTTTTTCAGTAAACATGTTTTCATAGTTGTTCTAATATTTCTTGTCAATTATATTTCCTAATAACAAATCACAAAATTTCTAACGTGATTGTCACAAATAAAGGAATTTTTTCTATTCGAACAATATTTAAAATTATTTTAGATATGATTAGCGTGAAAAATCTATTTAAACATTGAAAATTATGTTTGAGATTTCTAACTATAATAAAATAACAATTAGAAATATTAGAAAACAGCAAAAAAATGTGCCGTGACCAGGATTCGAACCTGGGTTATTGCGGCCACAACGCAATGTCCTAACCACTAGACGATCACGGCCATTTGTCATTATTTTTTTCAAACACATAGATCTAACATCAAAAATCTCATTATTAATTTTTCTATAATTATATATTATGTTTTAATTTTATTTTTTCCTACAACAATATTTATCGATTATTTTTTCAGTAAAATGTTTTTCATAGTTGTTCAAATAATTTTTCTTCGTACATTATTATATTTAGCGTTAAACAGAACAAAAATTTCAATGAAATTTGTCAACATCAAAATCTCATTATTAATTTTTCTATAATTATATATTATGTTTTAATTTTATTTTTTCCTACAACAATATTTATCGATTTTATTTTTTCAGTAAACATGTTTTCATAGTTTTCTAATATTTCTTGTAACAATTATATTTACCTAATAACAAATCACAAATTTCTCGTACGTGGGATTGTCACAAACACATAGATCTAACATCAAAATCTCATTATTAATTTTTCTATAATTATAATATTATGTTTTAATTTTATTTTTTCCTACAACAATATTTTATCGATTATTTTTCAGTAAACATGTTTTATAGTTGTTTCTAATATTTCTTGTCCAATTATATTTCCTAATAACAAATACAAAATTTCTCTAACGTATTGTC
>JACMZG010000513.1:0-17375 GCA_018340805.1 Microvelia longipes | reverse complement strand
CTTAAATTTATCAAATAACATACACACATACATATCATTAATATGTAATAAACCATATAAAATTTATCAAATACATACACACATATCAATTAATATGTAATAACCATAAAAATTATCAAATACACACACATTTCAAAATATGTAATAAACCATAAAATTTATCAAATACATACACACATATCAATAATATGTAAATAAACCATAAATTTATCAAATACACACACATTTCAATAAATATGTAAATAAATAATAAATTTATCAAATACATACATATCAATTAATAGTAATAAACCATAAAATTTATCATACACACACATATCAATAATATGTAATAAACATAAAAATTTATCAAATACATACACACACATATCAATTAATATGTAATAAACCATAAAAATTTAAAAAAATACATACACATATCAATTAATATGTAATAAACATAAAATTATCAAATACATACACACATTCAATTAATATGTAATAAACCATAAAAATTTATCAATACACAATCAATAATATGTAATAAACTTAAAAATTTATAATACACACAACATTTCAATAAAATGTAATAAACCATAAAATTTATCAAAATACACACACATCAATTAATATGTAATAAATCATATAAATTTATCAAATACATACACACACATATCAATTAATATGTAATAAACCATAAAAATTTATCAAATACACACACATATCAATAATATGTAATAAACCATAAAAATTTATCAAATACATACACATATCAATTAATAGTAATAAACCATATAAATTATCAAATACATACACACATATCAATTAATATGTAATAAACTAATAAATTTATCAAATACACACACATTTCAATAAATATGTAATAAAATCAAAAATTTATCAAATACATACACACACATATCAATTAATATGTAATAACCATAAAAAATATCAATAATACACACACATATCAATTAATATTAATAAACCATAAAAATTTAATACACACACATTTCAATTAATATGTAATAAAACATAAAATTTATCAAATACATACACACATTCAATTAATATGTAATAAACCAAAAATTTATCAATACCAATAATATGAAATTTATCAATACACACACACATTTCAATAATATGTAATAAACCATAAAATTTATCAAATACACACACATTCAATAAATATGTAATAAATCATAAATTTATCAAATACATACACACATACATATCAATTAATATGTAAAAACCATAAAATTTATCAAATACACATACACATATCAATAATATGTAATAAACCAAAAATTTATCAAATACAACACATTTCAATAATATGTAATAAATCATATAAATTTATCAAATACATACACACATTCAATTAATATGTAATAAACCATAAAAAATAATACACACAACATATCAATTAATATGTAATAAACATAAAAATTTATCAAATACATACACATTTCAATTAATATGTAATAAATTTATCAAATACATACACACATTCAATTAATATGTAATAAACCATAAAAATTTATCAAATACACACATATCAATTAATATGTAATAAACATAAAAATTTATCATACATCACACCAATTATAATAAAACATAAAAATTTATCAAAATACACACACATTTCAATAAATGTAATAACCAATCAATATACACACATATCAATTAATATGTATATAAATTTATGAATATATCAATTATATGTAATAAACCATAAAAATTTATCAAATACACACACATTTCAATTAATATGTAATAAACCATAAAATTATCAAATACATACACACATATCAATTAATATGTAATAAACATAAAAATTTATCAAAATACACACACATTTCAATAATATGTAATAAATCATAAAATTTATCAAATACATACACACACATATCAATTAATATGTAATAAACCATAAAAATTTATCAAATACACACATACATATCAATTAATATGTAATAAACCATAAAAATTTATCAAATAATACACACACATATTCAATTAATATTAATAACCATAAAAAATTAACAAAACATACACATTTCAATTAATATGTAATAAATCAAAAAATTTATCAAATACATACACACATTTCAATTATATGTAATAAACCATAAAATTATCAATACACATATCAATTAATATAATAAACACAATACACACACATTTCAATAATATGTAATAAACCAAAAATTTATATATCAATTAATATGTAATAAACATAAAAATTTATCAAATTACATATCAATAATATGTAATAAACCATAAAATTTATCAAATACACACACATATCAATTAATATGTAATAAACCATAAAAATTTATAATCAATACACACACACATTTCAATTAATATGTAATAAACCATAAAAAATTTATCAATAATACACACACATATCAATTAATATAAAACTATAAAATTTATCAAATACACATTTCAATAATATGTAATAATCATATAAATTTATCAATACATACACACATACATATCAATTAATATTAATAAACCATAAAAATTTTATCAAATAATAACACATACATATCAATTAATATGTAATAAACCATAAAAATTTATCAAATACATACACAAATTAAATTAATAATATTACACACATTTCACAAAATTTATCACACAATCAATTAATATGTAATAAACCATAAAAATTTATCAAATACACACACACATCAATTAATATGTAATAAACCATAAAATTTATCAAATACACACACATTTCAATAATATGTAATAAATATATAAAATTTATCAAATACACACACATTTCAATTAATATGTAATAAATAAAAATTTATCAAATAACACACACATATCAATTAATATGTAATAAACCATAAAAATTTATCAAATACACACACATTTCAATTAATATGTAATAAACCATAAAATTTATCAAATACATACACACATACATTAAAATATGTAAAAACATAAAAATTTATCAAAATACACCACATTCAATTAATATATAAATAAACATAAAATTTATCAAATACATACACACATATCAATTAATATGTAATAAACCATAAAAATTTATCAAATACACACACATATCATATGTAATAACATAAAATTTATCAAATACACACATATTCAATTAATATGTAATAAACCATAAAAATTAACAAATACAACACATTCAATAATATGTAATAAAACAAAAAATTTATCAAATACATACACACATTTCAATTATTATGTAATAACACATAAAAATTTATCAAATACACATATCAATTAATATGTAATAAACCTTAAAATTATCAATACACACACACATTCAAAATATAATAAACCATAAAAATTATCAAAACATACACACACATATCAATTAATATGTAATAAACATATGAATTTATCAAAATATATACACATTTCAAAAATATGTAATAAATCATAAAAATTTCAAATACATACACACATATCAATTAATATGTAATAAATAAAAATTTATCAAATACACACACATTTCAATAAATATTAATAAATCATAAAATATCAAATACATACACACATATCAATTAATATGTAATAAACCATAAAATTTATCAAATACATACACATCAATTTAATATGTAATAAACCATTAAAAATTATCAATAACACATCAATTAATATGTAAAAACCATAAAAATTATCAAATACCACACATTCAATTAATATGTAATAAACCATAAAAATTTATCAAATACACACCACATTTCAATTATATGTAATAAACCATAAAAATTTATCAAATACACACACATTTTCAATAATATGTAATAAAACCATAAAAATTTATCAAATACATACACACATTATCAATTAATATGTAATAAACCATAAAAATTTATCAAAAACACACACATTCAATTAATATGTAATAAACATAAAATTTATCAAATACACACCATATCAATAAATGTAATAAACCATAAAATTATCAAATACATACACACATATATCAATTAATATGTAATAAACCATAAAATTTAATACACACATTTCAATTAATATGTAATTTATCAAATACATACACACACAATTAATATGTAATAAACAAAAATTTATCACACATATCAATTAATATGTAATAAATAAAAATTTATCAATACACACACACATTAATATGTAATAAACCATAAAATTTATCAAAATACACACACATTTCAATTAATATGTAATAAAATTAAAATTTATCAAATATACACACACATATCAATTAATATGTAATAACCATAAATTTATCAAATACACACACATTCAATTAATATGTAATAAACCATAAAAATTTATCAAATACATACACACATCATATCAATTAATATGTAATAAACCATAAAAATTTATCAAATACACACACATATCAATTAATATGTAATAAACCAAAATTTATCAAATACACACATTTCAATAAATATGTAATAAATCATAAAATTATCAAATACACACATACATATCAATTAATATGTAATAAACCATAAAAATTTATCAAAATACATACACACACATATCAATTAATATGTAATAAACATAAAAATTTATCAAATACACACACATCACACATTTCAATTAATATGTAATAAACCATTAAAATTTATCAATACACATATCAATTAATATGTAATAAACCATAAAAATTTATCAATACACACACACATTTCAATAAATATGTAATAAATCAATTTATCAAATACATACACACACATATCAATTAATATGTAATAAACCAAAAATTTATCAAATACATACACACATATCAATTAATATGTAATAAACCATAAAAATTTATCAAATACACACACATTTCAATTAATATGTAATAAACCATAAAAATTTATCAAATACAACACATATCAATTAATATGTAATAAACCATAAAAATTTATCAAATACACACACATTTCAATTAATATGTAATAAACATTAAAATTATCAAATACACACAATAATATGTAATAAACATAAAAAATTTATCAAATAATACACATATCAATTAATATGTAATAAACCATAAAAATTTATCAAACACACACATTTCAATTAAATATGTAATAAACATATAAATTTATCAAATACATACACACATATCAATTAATATGTAATAAACCATAAAAATTATCAAATAATACACACACATATTCAATAATATGTAATAAACCATAAAAATTTCAAATACATACCACATTTCAATTAATATGTAATAAAACAAAAAATTATCAAATATACACACATTTCAATTAATATGTAATAAACCATAAAATTTATCATACACATATCAATTAATATGTAATAAACCTTAAAAATTTATCAAATACACACACAATTTCAATAATATGTAATAAACCATAAAATTATCAAAATACACACACATTTCAATAAAATGTAATAAACATATAAATTTATCAAAATACACAATATCAATTAATATGTAATAACATAAAATTATCAAATACACAATTCAATAATATGTAATAAACCATAAAATTTATCAAATACACACACATATCAATTAATATGTAATAAACCATAAAATTTTCAATACATACACATACATATCAATTAATATGTAATAAACCATATAAATTTATCAAATACACACACAGTTTCAATAAATATGTAATAAATCATAAAATTTATCAATACACACACACACATATCAATTAATATGTAATAAACCATAAAAATTATCAAATACACACACATTTCAATAAATATGTAATAACATTTAAATTATCAAATACATACACACATACATTCATAATAATAAATAATATGAATCAAATACAACACACATATCAATTTAATATGTAATAAACCATAAAAATTATCAATAAGTACACACATATCAAGTAATATGTAATAATACCATAAAGATTTTATCCAAAATACACAACACACATTGTTCAATTAAGTATGGTAATAAACCATATGAATTGTTATCAAATAAATACCACACACATTTCAAATAATATGTAGAAACCATATTTAAATTTATCAAAAAAAAAAAAAAAAAAAAAAAAAAAAAAAAAAAAAAAAAAAAAAAAATTACATTCACCATACATATACATGATCAAAAACATGTAATAAAAACATATAAATTTATTTAAATACACACAAACATATCAATAAATAGTGTAAGTTTAAACATAGTAAATTCATTAAATACACACCAAACATACCAATTAATTATGTTAAGAAAACAGTATAATTCATAAATACAGTACCCACAACATATCAAGTAAATTGTAATTAAACCATAAAAATTATAGTTCAAATACACCATCAATGTAAGTATGTAATAAACCATTAAAAATTATCAAATATCACACATTTTCAAATTAATTATGCAATAAAACATAAAAAAAGTTATCAAATAAAATACACCACACACATTTCAAGTTAATATGTGAGTAGACCATAGTAAATGTTATCAAATTACATACACACATATCAATGTAATATGTTAATAAACCATAAAAAGTTGTATTTCAGATACACACATAGTCAATTAATATGTAATAAACCCTTAAGAAAGTTTATCAAGTACACACACAACATTTCAATAATAGTTGTAATAAAACCATAAAAATTGTATCAAATACATGTTACACACACATATCAAGTTAATATTGTAATAAAAACGTATTATGAATTTTAGTCAAAATATAGTACACAGTTTTCAATAAAATATTAATAAATCATAAAGATTTAGTCAAATACATACACACCAGTACAAGTTAATAGTGTAATAAACGTATATGAAAATTTAGTCAAATACACAACATATTTGTCAATTATATGTAATAAACCATGTTAAAAGTTTCCAAAGTACACACACACATAATCAATGAATATGTAATAAAACCATAACAGTGTTTATCAAAACACACCACATTCAATTAATATGTAATAAAACAGAAAAATTTATCAAATAAATACATACATTATCAATTAATATGTAATTAAAACAGTAAAGATTTATTCAAATAAATACACACATATCAATTTAATATTAATAAAAAATAAAAATTAACAAAATAACACACACTCCAATTAATATGCGATAAAACTATATAAATTTATTCCAACTACAATATTAAATTTAATATGTAATAACCATAAAAAATTATCAGAATACACACATATCAATTAATATGTAATAAAGCCATAAAATATATCATACACACATCAATTATATTAATTAAAACATAAAAAGTTAAACAAATAATACACAGCATTTCATTTAATATGCAATGAAAACAATAAGAAAATTCATCAAATATTAATACACACACATTTCAATAAATATGTAATAAACCATAAGATTATCAAATACATACAAACATATCAATTTATATGTAATAACTATATGATTATCAATAACAACATATCAACTTTGATATGTAATTAATAATAAAAATTTATCAAATAGCACAAACATAATCAATTAATATGTAAATAACTCATAAAATTATCCAAATACATACACACATATTCATTAATATGTTTAATATGTAATCAAATCATAAAAATTTATCGAATACTTACACACACATTCAATTGAATATGTATAAATCATAAAAAATGTATCAAATACGACACAACATTTCAATTAATATGTTAATAACCATAAAAATGTTATCTAATACATACAAATTATTTCACATTATATGTAATTAAACCATAAAAAATTTATCAAATAACCACACACATATCATTAATATGTAATAAACATTTGAAATTTTATCAAAAATACTACACATATCAATTAATGTATATGTAATAAACCATAAAAATTAAAATACACACACACATATCAATAATATGTAATAAACCATAAAAATTATCAAATACACACACATATCAATTAATATGTAATAAAACATAAAGATTTTATCAAAAAATACACACATATCAATAATATGTAATAAAACATAAAGATTATCAAAATTAAATACACCACATATTCAATTAATCATAATAACCATAAAGATTTATCAAATATCAAACACACAGTATCAATTAATATGTAATAAAACCATAAAAATTTATCAAATACACACACATATCAACATATAATAATATATGAATAAAAAATTAAAAGATTTATCAAATAAATAACACATATCAAGTTAATTATATAATAAACCATAAAAATGTTAACAAATACACATATCAATTAAATATAATAAACCATAAAAGTTTAAAAACTATAATTTCATTTACATATAACATAAAAAATGTGTTATCAAATATAAATAACACACATTTCAAGTAAATATGTAAGAAATTTATCAAATAAATACACACATATCAATTAATTAATAAAATACAAAAAAATTTATCAAAACACACACATTTCAATTATTAATAATTAAACCATAAAAATTTATCAAAATACACACACACATATCAATTAATATGTAAGTAAACCATTAAAAATTACAAATTACACACAATATCAATTAATATGTAATAAAACATAAAGATTTATCAAATAAATACACACAGATCAATTAATATGTAATAAAACATAAAGATTTATCAAATAAAACACACATATCAATTAATATATAATAAAACCATTTAATAAGTTATCAAATAACACATATCAATAATTAGTAATAAACCATAAAAAATTATCAAATACACACACATTTCAATTAATATGTATAAACCACAAAGATTATCAAAATAAACAGTAATAGATTTATCAAAAATAAATTACACAATATCAATTTAATATAGTAATAAACCATAAAAATTACAATACACACCACATATCAAATCTGAATATGTAATAAAACCATAAACTATCAAATACCACACACATACAAGTTAATATGTAATTAAAACAAGATTGTATCAAATAAATACACAACATATCAATGTAAGTATATAAGTAAACCATAAATTTAGTCAATAACATATCATTAATATTAGTAATAACCATAAATGAATGTGTAATAAACCATAGAAATTTATCAAATACTACACACATACTAACAAGTAATAGTGTAATTAAACCATAGAAATTTATTTTTCAAATACCACACCACATTTCAATAACATAGTGTTAATAAATATATATAATTTCAAAATACATTACACACGATACATAACAATTAAATATGGTAATAAACAATAAAAATTTATCAAATACATTACACACATACAGTAACAAGTTAATAGGTAAGTAAACCATAGGAATTGTTGTCAAATACCACACATGTTTCAATAAATAGTGTAATAAATGCATTAAATTTATCCAAATTACTACACACATACATAAACAATTAATATGTAATAACCCATAAAAATTTATTCTAATACACACACATATCAAATAAATATGTAATAAACCAGTAAAAATTTTATCAATAAATACACACATTATTCAATTTAATATGTTAATAAACCATAAAAGATGTTAGTCAAAATACAACACACACATTCAATTAATATGGTTAAGTAAACCATATGAATGTTATCAAATAATACACACACATTGTCAAAATAATATGTAATAACATATAAATTTTATCAAATACATACACATACATAATACATGACAATAAACATGGTAATAAAAACAGTAGTAAATTATTAAATACACACACAACATATCCAATAAATATGGTAATAAAAACATATAAAGTTCATTAAATACACACAACATACCAATAAGTTATGTAAGAAAAACATATAAAAATTCAAATACATACACACATATCAATATAAATGTAATAAACCATAAAAATATATCAAATACACACATATCAATTAATATGTAATAAACCATTAAATTTTTATCAACATATACACACATTTCAATTAATATCCAATAAATAAAAAATTATCAAATAAATACACACACACATTTCAATTATATGTAATAAAACCATAAAAATTTATCAAAAATACACACATTTCAATTATATATGTAATAAACCATAAAAATTTATCAATACACACATATCAATTAATATGTAATAAACTTAAGAAATTTATCAAATATATACACACACATTTCAATAAATATGTAATAAACCATAAAAATTTATCAAATACATACACACACATTCAATTAATATGTAATAAACTATATGAATTTATCAAATATATACACATTTCAATAATATGTAATAAATCATAAAATTTATCAAAATACATACACACAAAATAATATGATAAACCAAAAATTTATCATACACACATATCAATTAATATGTAATAAATATAAAATTTATCAAATACACAACATATCAATTAATATGTAATAAACATAAAAATTTATCAAATACACACATATCAATTAATATGTAATAAAAATATAAAAATTTATCAAAATACACACACATATCAATTAATATGTAATAAACATAAAAATTTATCAAATACACACACATTTCATAAATTATGTAATAAACCATAAAATTTATCAAATACATACACACACATTCAATTAATATGTAATAAACCATAAAAAAATTAACAAATACACACACATTTCAATTAATATGTAATAAACCATAAAAATTTATCAAATATACACACATATCAATTAATATGTAATAAAACATATGACTTTATCAAATACACACACACAATATAATTAATAAAATGTAATAAACCATAAAATTTATTATATAATAAATACACACAAATACCAATTAATATGTAATAAAACATATGAATTTATCAAATACACACACACATATCAATTAATATGTAATAAACCATAAAAGCTTTATCAAATACACACACATTTCAATTAATATGTGATAAATCATATAAATTTATCAAATACATACGCATACACATATCAATTAATATGTAATAAAGCATATAATTATCAATTACACACAAAAAATACCAATAAATATGTAATAAACCATATAAATTCATTAAATACATACAAACAATAAACCATATAAATTCATTAAATACATACAAATATACCAATAAATATGTAATAAAAACATATAAATTTATTAAATACACACAAACATACCAATAATTATGTAAGAAAACATATAAATTTATTAAATGACACAGATGGTTCCAATCGATGTACGAAAATCATTATCAAACCATCACCAATCTGAAATGGAGGCAATGGAAGCTCAAAGACTGGTACAAAGTATCCAGACATATATGCAATATTACAAAAACGAGTGGATGGGATGATTTGTTATTTTAATAAACTTTATTAATCAGATTTTATTTTATTTATTTATTTTAAATAGAAATGTGTTTAATTTTTATTAAGTATTATAAAGATTTTATTAAGTAATTAAATATTTAGTTAAAGTTGATGAATTAATTTTAAAAATAATAATATATAGACAAGGAGATAAGAGTCTCAATAATAATAATAATAATAATAATAATAATAATAATAATAATAATAATAATAATAATAATAAATAATAATAATAATAATAATAATGATAATAACGATAATGATTGTGATAATAACGATAATGATAATGATAATAATGACAATAATGATAATGACAATAATATAATAATATAACGATAATAATAATGATAATAATAATGATAAAAATAATAACGATAATAATAATGATAATAATGATAAAAAATAATAATGATAATGATAATATGTGAATGAAATACTTTTACTGATTTTATTTTATACATGTTATTAGTTAGACATACACGTTTTTGCAAGTCATATGCAAACCAGATGCAAGTTTAACAAAGAGTATGACTAATATAAAAAACAATTTTGTTAAAAAAATATGTCAATGTATTAAATTGACCCATAAATAATTAAAAGTTATAAAAATATTCAATAAACTACTTACAAAGGAGAAATTTAACAAAAAATTGAAAAATTACTTGAAAAAATTACTTTATTTTTTATACATATTAATACACACATAATAAACTATATATATTCATTACATACATACACATAATAAGTCATAGACACTCATTACACACACAATAAGTCATATACACTCCTTACATACACACACACATATAATAAGTCCTATACAATCATTACACACAATAAGTCATATACAATCATTACATACACACACTTAATAATTCATATACACTCCTTACACACATACACACACAAATCTGTAAGAGGGTAGAAAAATATAATACACACATACACAAATCGGTAAGAGGGGTAGAAAAATATAATACACACATACACAAATCGGTAAGAGGGGTAGAAAATATAATACACACATACAAATCTACACACATACACAAATCGGTAAGAGGGGAAAAATATAATACATACACACACACATAAAATAACACACACACACTCAATGGGATACGCGATAACTCATGTCATAAAATGTGTGATAACTAATAACCTCATAAAATGCGCGATAAATAATAAAATGCGCGATAATTGAATAACTTATAATAAGCGCGATAACTTATAACTCATAAAATGCGCGAAATATGATAATCTCAAAAATTGCGCGATAATTGATAATCTCATATGAATCCGCCATCGATGACTCATTCTTGACAACACAATCGATGACTCATCCTTAGCAACACACAAGCACACACACTGAGTCATACACGATGACCTAGTTACGATGACTCATGCTCGATGACCTAGTTACAATGACTCATCCCTGACAACTAGACACACATCATGACTCATACAAAGAACATGACTCATTCACTTGATGACTCATAGTTATGACTCCTACGGGGTGACTCAAAGAGGTAATCGTACTTACGACTCATACTTATGACTCCTACGTGGTGTGCACTAAATACAAAGGAAATGCAATTGGCATGCATTATTAACAAAAACATTTGAAAAAATCTATTAATAGATTATGACTCATACACATGACTCATACACATGAATACACAAGACTCATCGATGACTCATCACAAAGAAAAAAAAAAAATAAAAAAAAATTCAAAAAAAAAAAAAAAGTATGACTCATGACTCATCAAAAATAAATTTCAAAAAAAAAAATGCGGGGTGGAGGTACCCCCCAAAAAAAAATTTAAAAAAAAAAAATTTATAAAAAAAAAAAAGTATGACTCATAGATGACTCATCAAAAAATAAATTTCAAAAAAAAAATGCGTGGGTGGAGGGTACCCCCAAAAAAAAATTTGAAAAAAAAAATTATAAAAAAAAAAAGTATGACTCATAGTATGATCACAAAAAAAAATTTGAAAAAAAAAAATTTGACCCCCCAAAAAAAAAATAAAAAAAAAAATTTGACCCCCAAAAAATTCATCAAAAAAAAATTGTGCAAAATAATTAGGGGGGGTACCCCCCCCCCAGATTGACCCTTCCGGGGGGGGTTGGTGTCAAGAGCGTCACAGTCTACCTACTTACATTAAAGTTATTATGTTCACGGCAGGAGTTTGAGAAGGTATAGGAATATAGTTAGATGATAAATACATTGCGAAGAATGTGTGTGCGAGTCAAATACAGGAGATTAGTTCGTAGTTGTGAATTTGTCAGGAAGATCAAAAGTAGTGCGACACCAACTAAGAGAAGACCAAAGAGATTAGAAGCTACCAACTATGTTGAAGTAATATTCCAGATAGTAGTGTGGGCCAAGTGCCGAGAAAACAGCGGTAGCCGAAAAAAGTACAGTTCTGTGGATAATTGAGGTCCATGTCAGGTAATATTCTGGGTTTCTTATAGCAACTGCCTAGGACAAGAGTGAAGAAAACTATACGAAAAGCTATTGTGAAAAGTGGATAGTTAAGATTTTGGATGTCCAAGGGAAATAAGAGTAGAGTTTGTTTGGAAAAGCCCTTGAATCCAGAGATTATTGAGACGCAGTTTAACAAGAAGCTAGATATGTAGACTGTTTGCTTTTTCGAGTCCATATCGTGACAATGCTAATGGTGACAATGAAAGGACAGTGTTAGGACAATTCGAGAGTTTATTTAATGCGACACTGTCAGGCATGAGAAAAACAACAGATTGGGCAGGATCTTTTACCGAGAATAGATTTACGATGACGTAACAAAGCAGAACGACTGGGAAATAGCCCGGCGGAGATCGGTTTTGGAAAGAAATTAGCAAGAAAGTGGTAGGAATCAGAGGGTTTCAGAAAGAAAACTGAATTAAAAAGTTTCAGGAAGTGATTACTAGTAGAGAATCAAAGTAGGAGATTTATGTATCATCAAGGTAGAAACAAGAAATAAAGCCAAAGACAGATTTGAAGGTCCTGTATCGAATATGGAAAAAAATTCACCGAAAGAAGATATGCCGTGCAAGGGAAAACAAGGACAGCGATTAGAAAGGAATGTTGGAAAAGCTTAGGAAAGTTTCGTTAAGGAAGGGGGGATATTAAGGAAATAAATAATGATAATTAAGTTGATCCAATAGGAATCAAGGAAATGATTATTAACTTATCAAATTATTCTATTTATGTTTATGTTTATATGTGTTATATGTATCGTTTTTAGATAATTTTAAAAAAAAAGTGTCGAGAAGAAATAAGTTGTTGTTGATTTTGTAAAATCAATTGTCAGTGTGAAGAATTACCGTAACAAGAAATATGCAAGCGTGTACAATAAGTTTCTTATGTGAACGGTGTGTCGGGATGGATGTAACGGTGTAGTGGTTTACACTGTGAGAACCGGACGTGACGGGTCGGAATGAATTAGCAGCGCTGTGCAGGTACTGGATGAGGAATGGTAATGAGTCGGAAATGTCTATTCTCGACTGTAATTCGAAAACATTACATTGAGAATTAATTATTAAATTACCTATTAATAAAAATTTAAGTTACGTTTATGTGACATTAAATGGTAAGAGCTCCCCTATTGGAATTTTAGCATTTGACTTATGAAAAATTTAAAAATAATAATTAATAAAATAAATGAAGTAATTGAATTTATAAAAAATTAATAAATTAATTAATGTAGTTAATTAGTAAATAAAAAATTAATGTAATTTATGTTAACAAATTAGTAATAAATGTAATATACAAATTAGGTAATAAAATAAAGAAAGAATAAAAAGTAAAATAAATAATTTCCACCGGGTGTATTTAAAAAAAAGGAAATTTAAATACAGGTAGAACCGTGTAACCGAATCCGGTTAATCCGAAATATTCGGGTTATCTGAGTTTAATTTTGAAGCACCGGCGGGGAGATAGAAGTAGTCTCTGGCAAAATTATGTTTAATCCGAATCTGGTAATCCGAATAATTTCGTAATACCGATTGTAATTTTGAAGCAACGCAGAAAATAATAAATTTAGTGTAAGTCCGATTTATTTGTTTAGTATAATCACCATTTGTTTAATTCGCCTTTATTAAGTAAGTTTGATTGTGTAGTTGTCCGATATTTTTAAAATCGTATAGTTATTAAATTATTTTTTTATTTCATTTCTTCAGAAAATTGTTCAATGTCATCTTTAAAACGCAAGCGGTGTCGAAATAAGTCTGCAACAAAAAAATGAGATTCGTGCGGGAGATTCTCAAAAGGGAAGCTTAGAAGGAAAGTAGCAGATAATTTCAATATAGGAGATCGGGCCGTCGTGTGATATCGTAAAGAAGCGTGCAGTTAATGCCTTGAAAATTGTCCTAGCGGCTTTGTGTTCAATGCAAAGCGCACTCGAGATCGCACACTTCTCTGAAATCATAGAGTAAAGCTCTCCGTGAGTGTTTCGGCGTAGTATTCGCGCTTCTAATATACCAGGTAGTACAATTGGACGACCTTTCTTTCACTTGTTTATATAGAATGCGGTTGTAATCCTAATATTTGGTTTAATCCGAGTTTAAAGTGCGTGTGCAAAATAGCAATTGGAGTTAAACGGATTTACTGTGTAAATCTTAAAGTGCTAGAAAAGTGCTAGCACGTGAAAATTGTAAAAGAAATCAGTTTATTTTAAACAAAAAATTTAAAAATCGCACGTCGAATTAAAAAATACACGATAAACAAAGTTGTATTCGCAAGGTTTAGTGTGTTTTGCTAGGGGGGGGTTGAGAGGTGTGTGCCGCACTATCTATCTAAGATTTCAATAACATTCAGTTTATATTTATATGTTTTCAAAACGTTGCTTATTTTTAACAGTTTGAGGGTACAGAATGTTTTTTTCATTATTTTGTTCCTGTAACTTTATCATGTTCCTATTGTAATTTTAACATTTTATGTGCTTGCTTATGGGGTTCTGCCCAACATTATATTATTATTATTATGTATTATTATTATTATTATTATTATTAGTATATTATTATTATTTTATTATATGTTTATTATATTATTATGTATTATATGTATTATTATTTAAAAAAAAACGCCATTGTAAAATTAAAATTTATTGTAATATATTTCGACGATCAACTGTATGTTCATCAGACAAAAATGAAAAAATGGATTATTCAGTCTGTAGATTTAACAAAAGAGTTCAAGCAATGTATACTGAATTAAATAACCATAATCAAAATCAATTTTTATAAAGTTAATTTAAAATTTTTTCAAATTTCAAACCACAAAATTTAAAATGTTTTACAAGTATCAATGTAAATAAAAATTTCTTATTTCAAACCTTAAACTTTTTTCATAATTTGTTCAATTTTTTTAAAAAAATAGATAAAAGTAGTAGATAGTACAGTACATATAAAGAGAAAGAGTGAAAAGATATTTAGAAAATTTGTACCCAAAATAGACCAAAATTTAACAAACTATGAAAAAAATAATGTGAAAAATTGAGTAAATATGGGTTAATAAAGTATGTCATAAAATAGAGTAAAAAGTATAACAAACATTGTAGTTAAAATTAGGGTAAAAATATGCCAAAAATAATATGAAAATTATAAAGAAATAGCGGTTAAAAGAGAACATAGTTATATTAATTATAATCCATCTTACAAAAATCAAAATCAATATACAATAACTTTTTCACATCACATAAAAATTCAAAGTCAGGGATACCAAAATTAATACGTTAAAATGAAAAATTAAAAGTCAAACCAACACACAAACTTTCTAAGCGTAAGTAGTGATTTAAAATAAGTAATCCGTTTGTAACAAAAATGTACAATCCATCGAACGTAAAATCATTAACCATACATATAAAAGTTATGTACAGAAATCTTACTAAATTCTATCAATCTAAAGTAAACTATCAACACTTAAAAGTAAATTAATCCAATAAGGACAACAATCGTTTAAAAACCAATACACGTTAAATCATCAAAATTACTCACTGCAGGCTAAATAAGCCGAATACCGTCGTAATAAATCTATCCGATTCATCTACATAAGTCAATAAAACCATTATTTACTTCATTCATCTAGAGTTAAGTTTATTCCATTCGTTCATGTAATCATATAAATAGTTTTGTATAATTCATTCAGTTTTGGTGTGAATCAATCAATCT
>JACMZG010000512.1:0-17378 GCA_018340805.1 Microvelia longipes | reverse complement strand
TGAATTGTTATTAAATTGAAAGGCTGTGTGTGTGTCATTTTTAAATTTCAAAGTAAAATGCCGCCAACACACAATCAAAGTCAAAAATCTGACTCGACCATAGTTCTTAGAATTAAATTCCTTCAAAATGATGTATTCACTTTCTCTCTATCTTTCTTTTTACTTTTTCTTTTTCTCGCTAGGGGTCTTTTAGGCAAAACTATGCATTTTAAGAGGCCAGTAATTTAGATGATGTATAGGTAGTTTTTAATTTTAAGAACTATGGTAACGGTTTCAAGATAATATTTCTCCAAAATTTTTAAAATTTGAATTTAAATTTTGAAAGTTTTTCGCGCCAAAATATTTTTAAATTTTTATAGTGGAAGTAATTGCGCCTCATTATTGCGCATCTTTTGACACCTTTACTATTCTTGTATCTTTATTATTGTGTTCACAAGGGTCAAAAAAGGTTTAAAAACAGTAAGGTGGTGTGCCAAATTCATACTTAAAATGATAGAAACCATGCATTTTTAGACCCAAGTACTTTGGCAATGTATACATTGATGATGCTATGAGAATTTACAAAATTTATGAAGCTGAAGTTTGAAAATAAAACAGAAGATTTAAAAAGACAATTTATTGAATTGTTTATTAAATTGAAAGGCTGTGTGTGTGTCAGTTTTTAAATTTTCAAAGTAAAATGCCGCCACACAACAATCAAAGTCAAAAATCTGACTCGACCATAGTTCTTAGAATTAAATTCCCTTCAAAATGATGTATTCACTTTTTCTCTATCTTTCTTTTTACTTTTTCTTTTTTTCTCGCCTAGGGGTCTTTAGGCAAAACTATGCATTTTAAGAGGCAGTAATTTAGATGATGTATAGGTAGTTTAATTTTAAGAACTATGGTAACGGTTTCAAGATAACATTTCTCCAAAATTTTTAAAATTTGAATTTAAATTTTGAAAGTTTTTCGCGCCAAAATATTTTTAAATTTTTATAGTGGAAGTAATTGCGCCTCATTATTGCGCATCTTTTGACACCTTTACTATTCTTGTATCTTTATTATTGTGTTCACAAGGGTCAAAAAAGGTTTAAAAACAGTAAGGTGGTGTGCCAAATTCATACTTAAAATGATAGAAACCATGCATTTTTAGACCCAAGTACTTTTGGCAATGTATACATTGATGATGCTATGAGAATTTTACAAAATTTATGAAGCTGAAGTTGAAAATAAAACAGAAGATTTTTAAAAAAATTGAAAGGCTGTGTGTGTGTCAGTTTTAAATTTTCAAAGTAAAATGCCGCCAACACAACAATCAAAGTCAAAAATCTGACTCGACCATAGTTCTTAGAATTAAATTCCCTTCAAAATGATGTATTCACTTTTTCTCTATCTTTCTTTTTACTTTTTCTTTTTTTTCTCGCCTAGGGGTCTTTAGGCAAAACTATGCATTTTAAGAGGCCAGTAATTTAGATGATGTATAGGTAGTTTAAGAACTATGGTAACGGTTTCAAGATAACATTTCTCCAAAATTTTTAAAATTTGAATTTAAATTTTGAAAGTTTTTCGCGCCAAATATTTTTTAATTTTTATAGTGGAAGTAATTGCGCCTCATTATTGCGCATCTTTTGACACCTTTACTATTCTTGTATCTTTATTATTGTGTTCACAAGGGTCAAAAAGGTTTAAAAACAGTAAGGTGGTGTGCCAAATTCATACTTAAAATGATAGAAACCATGCATTTTAGACCCAAGTACTTTTGGCAATGTATACATTGATGATGCTATGAGAATTTACAAAATTTATGAAGCTGAAGTTTAAAACAGAAGATTTAAAAAGACAATTTATTGAATTGTTTATTAAATTGAAAGGCTGTGTGTGTGTCAGTTTTAAATTTTCAAAGTAAAATGCCGCCAACACAACAATCAAAAGTCAAAAATCTGACTCGACCATAGTTCTTAGAATTAAATTCCCTTCAAAATGATGTATTCACTTTTTCTCTATCTTTCTTTTTACTTTTTCTTTTTTTCTCGCCTAGGGGTCTTTAGGCAAAACTATGCATTTTAAGAGGCCAGTAATTTAGATGATGTATAGGTAGTTTTTAATTTTAAGAACTATGGTAACGGTTTCAAGATAACATTTCTCCAAAATTTTTAAAATTTGAATTTAAATTTTGAAAGTTTTTCGCGCCAAAATATTTTTAAATTTTTATAGTGGAAGTAATTGCGCCTCATTATTGCGCATCTTTTGACACCTTTACTATTCTTGTATCTTTATTATTGTGTTCACAAGGGTCAAAAAGGTTTAAAAACAGTAAGGTGGTGTGCCAAATTCATACTTAAAATGATAGAAACCATGCATTTTTAGACCCAAGTACTTTTGGCAATGTATACATTGATGATGCTATGAGTTACAAAATTTATGAAGCTGAAGTTGAAAATAAAAGAAGATTTAAAAAGACAATTTATTGAATTGTTTATTAAATTGAAAGGCTGTGTGTGTGTCAGTTTTAAATTTTCAAAGTAAAATGCCGCCAACACAACAATCAAAGTCAAAAATCTGACTCGACCATAGTTCTTAGAATTAAATTCCCTTCAAAATGATGTATTCACTTTTTCTCTATCTTTTTTTTACTTTTTCTTTTTTCTCGCCTAGGGGTCTTTAGGCAAAACTATGCATTTTAAGAGGCCAGTAATTTAGATGATGTATAGGTAGTTTTTTAATTTTAAGAACTATGGTAACGGTTTCAAGATAACATTTCTCCAAAATTTTTAAAATTTGAATTTAAATTTGAAAGTTTTTCGCGCCAAAATATTTTTAAAATTTTTATAGTGGAAGTAATTGCGCCTCATTATTGCGCATCTTTTGACACCTTTACTATTCTTGTATCTTTATTATTGTGTTCACAAGGGTCAAAAAAGGTTTAAAAACAGTAAGGTGTGTGCCAAATTCATACTTAAAATGATAGAAACCATGCATTTTTAGACCCAAGTACTTTTGGCAATGTATACATGATGATGCTATGAGAATTTACAAAATTTATGAAGCTGAAGTTGAAAATAAAACAGAAGATTTAAAAAGACAATTTATTGAATTGTTTATTAAATTGAAAGGCTGTGTGTGTGTCAGTTTTAAATTTTCAAAGTAAAATGCCGCCAACACAACAATCAAAGTCAAAAATCTGACTCGACCATAGTTCTTAGAATTAAATTCCCTTCAAAATGATGTATTCACTTTTTCTCTATCTTTCTTTTTACTTTTTCTTTTTTTCTCGCCTAGGGGTCTTTAGGCAAAACTATGCATTTTAAGAGGCCAGTAATTTAGATGATGTATAGGTAGTTTTTAATTTTAAGAACTATGGTAACGGTTTCAAGATAACATTTCTCCAAAATTTTTAAAATTTGAATTTAAATTTTGAAAGTTTTTCGCGCCAAAATATTTTTAAAATTTTTATAGTGGAAGTAATTGCGCCTCATTATTGCGCATCTTTTGACACCTTTACTATTCTTGTATCTTTATTATTGTGTTCACAAGGGTCAAAAAAGGTTTAAAAACAGTAAGGTGGTGTGCCAAATTCATACTTAAAATGATAGAAACCATGCATTTTTAGACCCAAGTACTTTTGGCAATGTATACATTGATGATGCTATGAGAATTTACAAAATTTATGAAGCTGAAGTTGAAAATAAAACAGAAGATTTAAAAAGACAATTTATTGAATTGTTTATTAAATTGAAAGGCTGTGTGTGTGTCAGTTTTAAATTTTCAAAGTAAAATGCCGCCAACACAACAATCAAAGTCAAAAATCTGACTCGACCATAGTTCTTAGAATTAAATTCCCTTCAAATGATGTATTCACTTTTTCTCTATCTTTCTTTTTACTTTTTCTTTTTTTCTCGCCTAGGGGTCTTTAGGCAAAACTATGCATTTTAAGAGGCCAGTAATTTAGATGATGTATAGGTAGTTTTTAATTTTAAGAACTATGGTAACGGTTTCAAGATAACATTTCTCCAAAATTTTTAAAATTTGAATTTAAATTTTGAAAGTTTTTCCGCCAAAATATTTTTAAAATTTTTATAGTGGAAGTAATTGCGCCTCATTATTGCGCATCTTTTGACACCTTTACTATTCTTGTATCTTTATTATTGTGTTCACAAGGGTCAAAAAAGGTTTAAAAACAGTAAGGTGGTGTGCCAAATTCATACTTAAAATGATAGAAACCATGCATTTTAGACCCAAGTACTTTTGGCAATGTATACATTGATGATGCTATGAGAATTTACAAAATTTATGAAGCTGAAGTTGAAAATAAAACAGAAGATTTAAAAGACAATTTATTGAATTGTTTATTAAATTGAAAGGCTGTGTGTGTGTCAGTTTTAAATTTTCAAAGTAAAATGCCGCCAACACAACAATCAAAGTCAAAAATCTGACTCGACCATAGTTCTTAGAATTAAATTCCCTTCAAAATGATGTATTCACTTTTCTCTATCTTTCTTTTTACTTTTTCTTTTTTTCTCGCCTAGGGGTCTTTAGGCAAAACTATGCATTTTAAGAGGCCAGTAATTTAGATGATGTATAGGTAGTTTTTAATTTAAGAACTATGGTAACGGTTTCAAGATAACATTCTCCAAAATTTTTAAAATTTGAATTTAAATTTTGAAAGTTTTTCGCGCCAAAATATTTTTTAAATTTTTATAGTGGAAGTAATTGCGCCTCATTATTGCGCATCTTTTGACACCTTTACTATTCTTGTATCTTTATTATTGTGTTCACAAGGGTCAAAAAAGGTTAAAAACAGTAAGGTGGTGTGCCAAATTCATACTAAAATGATAGAAACCATTTTAGACCCAAGTACTTTTGGCAATGTATACATTGATGATGCTATGAGAATTTACAAAATTTATGAAGCTGAAGTTGAAAATAAACAGAAGATTTAAAAGACAATTTATTGAATGTTTATTAAATTGAAAGGCTGTGTGTGTGTCAGTTTTAAATTTTCAAAGTAAAATGCCGCCAACACAACAATCAAAGTCAAAAATCTGACTCGACCATAGTTCTTAGAATTAAATTCCCTTCAAAATGATGTATTCACTTTTTCTCTATCTTTCTTTTTACTTTTTCTTTTTTCTCGCCTAGGGGTCTTTAGGCAAAACTATGCATTTTAAGAGGCCAGTAATTTAGATGATGTATAGGTAGTTTTTAATTTAAGAACTATGGTAACGGTTTCAAGATAACATTCTCCAAAATTTTTAAAATTTGAATTTAAATTTTGAAAGTTTTTCGCGCCAAAATATTTTTAAATTTTTATAGTGGAAGTAATTGCGCCTCATTATTGCGCATCTTTTGACACCTTTACTATTCTTGTATCTTTATTATTGTGTTCACAAGGGTCAAAAAAGGTTTAAAAACAGTAAGGTGGTGTGCCAAATTCATACTTAAAATGATAGAAACCATGCATTTTTAGACCCAAGTACTTTTGGCAATGTATACATTGATGATGCTATGAGAATTTACAAAATTTATGAAGCTGAAGTTGAAAATAAAACAGAAGATTTAAAAAGACAATTTATTGAATTGTTTATTAAATTGAAAGGCTGTGTGTGTGTCAGTTTTAAATTTTCAAAGTAAAATGCCGCCAACACAACAATCAAAGTCAAAAATCTGACTCGACCATAGTTCTTAGAATTAAATTCCCTTCAAAATGATGTATTCACTTTTTCTCTATCTTTCTTTTTACTTTTTCTTTTTTTCTCGCCTAGGGGTCTTTAGGCAAAACTATGCATTTTAAGAGGCCAGTAATTTAGATGATGTATAGGTAGTTTTTAATTTTAAGAACTATGGTAACGGTTTCAAGATAACATTTCTCCAAAATTTTAAAATTTGAATTTAAATTTTGAAAGTTTTTCGCGCCAAATATTTTTTAAATTTTTATAGTGGAAGTAATTGCGCCTCATTATTGCGCATCTTTTGACACCTTTTATTCTTGTATCTTTATTATTGTGTTCACAAGGGTCAAAAAAGGTTTAAAAACAGTAAGGTGGTGTGCCAAATTCATACTTAAAATGATAGAAACCATGCATTTTTAGACCCAAGTACTTTTGGCAATGTATACATTGATGATGCTATGAGAATTTACAAAATTTATGAAGCTGAAGTTGAAAATAAACAGAAGATTTAAAAAGACAATTTATTGAATTGTTTATTAAATTGAAAGGCTGTGTGTGTGTCAGTTTTAAATTTTCAAAGTAAAATGCCGCCAACACAACAATCAAAGTCAAAAATCTGACTCGACCATAGTTCTTAGAATTAAATTCCCTTCAAAATGATGTATTCACTTTTTTCTATCTTTCTTTTTACTTTTTTTTTTTCTCGCCTAGGGGTCTTTAGGCAAAACTATGCATTTTAAGAGGCCAGTAATTTAGATGATGTATAGGTAGTTTTTAATTTTAAGAACTATGGTAACGGTTTCAAGATAACATTTCTCCAAAATTTTTAAAATTTGAATTTAAATTTTGAAAGTTTTTCGCGCCAAAATATTTTTTTAAATTTTTATAGTGGAAGTAATTGCGCCTCATTATTGCGCATCTTTTGACACCTTTACTATTCTTGTATCTTTATTATTGTGTTCACAAGGGTCAAAAAAGGTTTAAAAACAGTAAGGTGGTGTGCCAAATTCATACTTAAAATGATAGAAACCATGCATTTTTAGACCAAGTACTTTTGGCAATGTATACATTGATGCTATGAGAATTTACAAAATTTATGAAGCTGAAGTTGAAAATAAAACAGAAGATTTAAAAAGACAATTTATTGAATTGTTTATTAAATTGAAAGGCTGTGTGTGTGTCAGTTTTAAATTTTCAAAGTAAAATGCCGCCAACACAACAATCAAAGTCAAAAATCTGACTCGACCATAGTTCTTAGAATTAAATTCCCTTCAAAATGATGTATTCACTTTTTCTCTATCTTTCTTTTTACTTTTTCTTTTTTTTCTCGCCTAGGGGTCTTTAGGCAAAACTATGCATTTTAAGAGGCCAGTAATTTAGATGATGTATAGGTAGTTTTTAATTTTAAAGAACTATGGTAACGGTTTCAAGATAACATTTCTCCAAAATTTTTAAAATTTGAATTTAAATTTTGAAAGTTTTTCGCGCCAAAATATTTTTAAAATTTTTATAGTGGAAGTAATTGCGCCTCATATTGCGCATCTTTTGACACCTTTACTATTCTTGTATCTTTATTATTGTGTTCACAAGGGTCAAAAAAGGTTTAAAAACAGTAAGGTGGTGTGCCAAATTCATACTTAAAATGATAGAAACCATGCATTTTTAGACCCAAGTACTTTTGGCAATGTATACATTGATGATGCTATGAGAATTTACAAAATTTATGAAGCTGAAGTTGAAAATAAAACAGAAGATTTAAAAAGACAATTTATTGAATTGTTTATTAAATTGAAAGGCTGTGTGTGTGTCAGTTTTAAATTTTCAAAGTAAAATGCCGCCAACACAACAATCAAAGTCAAAAATCTGACTCGACCATAGTTCTTAGAATTAAATTCCCTTCAAAATGATGTATTCACTTTTTCTCTATCTTTCTTTTTACTTTTTCTTTTTTTCTCGCCTAGGGTCTTTAGGCAAAACTATGCATTTTAAGAGGCCAGTAATTTAGATGATGTATAGGTAGTTTTTAATTTTAAGAACTATGGTAACGGTTTCAAGATAACATTTCTCCAAAATTTTTAAAATTTGAATTTAAATTTTGAAAGTTTTTCGCGCCAAAATATTTTTAAATTTTTATAGTGGAAGTAATTGCGCCTCATTATTGCGCATCTTTTGACACCTTTACTATTCTTGTATCTTTATTATTGTGTTCACAAGGGTCAAAAAAGGTTTAAAAACAGTAAGGTGGTGTGCCAAATTCATACTTAAAATGATAGAACCATGCATTTTTAGACCCAAGTACTTTTGGCAATGTATACATTGATGATGCTATGAGAATTTACAAAATTTATGAAGCTGAAGTTGAAAATAAAACAGAAGATTTAAAAAGACAATTTATTGAATTGTTTATTAAATTGAAAGGCTGTGTGTGTGTCAGTTTTAAATTTTCAAAGTAAAATGCCGCCAACACAACAATCAAAGTCAAAAATCTGACTCGACCATAGTTCTTAGAATTAAATTCCCTTCAAAATGATGTATTCACTTTTTCTCTATCTTTCTTTTTACTTTTTCTTTTTTTCTCGCCTAGGGGTCTTTAGGCAAAACTATGCATTTTAAGAGGCCAGTAATTTAGATGATGTATAGGTAGTTTTTAATTTTAAGAACTATGGTAACGGTTTCAAGATAACATTTCTCCAAAATTTTTAAAATTTGAATTTAAATTTTGAAAGTTTTTCGCGCCAAAATATTTTTAAAATTTTTATAGTGGAAGTAATTGCGCCTCATTATTGCGCATCTTTTGACACCTTTACTATTCTTGTATCTTTATTATTGTGTTCACAAGGGTCAAAAAAGGTTTAAAAACAGTAAGGTGGTGTGCCAAATTCATACTTAAAATGATAGAAACCATGCATTTTTAGACCCAAGTACTTTTGGCAATGTATACATTGATGATGCTATGAGAATTTACAAAATTTATGAAGCTGAAGTTGAAAATAAAACAGAAGATTTAAAAAGACAATTTATTGAATTGTTTATTAAATTGAAAGGCTGTGTGTGTGTCAGTTTTAAATTTTCAAAGTAAAATGCCGCCAACACAACAATCAAAGTCAAAAATCTGACTCGACCATAGTTCTTAGAATTAAATTCCCTTCAAAATGATGTATTCACTTTTTCTCTATCTTTCTTTTTACTTTTTCTTTTTTTCTCGCCTAGGGGTCTTTAGGCAAAACTATGCATTTTAAAGAGGCCAGTAATTTAGATGATGTATAGGTAGTTTTTAATTTTAAGAACTATGGTAACGGTTTCAAGATAACATTTCTCCAAAATTTTTAAAATTTGAATTTAAATTTTGAAAGTTTTTCGCGCCAAAATATTTTTAAAATTTTTATAGTGGAAGTAATTGCGCCTCATTATTGCGCATCTTTTGACACCTTTACTATTCTTGTATCTTTATTATTGTGTTCACAAGGGTCAAAAAAGGTTTAAAAACAGTAAGGTGGTGTGCCAAATTCATACTTAAAATGATAGAAACCATGCATTTTTAGACCCAAGTACTTTTGGCAATGTATACATTGATGATGCTATGAGAATTTACAAAATTTATGAAGCTGAAGTTGAAAATAAAACAGAAGATTTAAAAAGACAATTTATTGAATTGTTTATTAAATTGAAAGGCTGTGTGTGTGTCAGTTTTAAATTTTCAAAGTAAAATGCCGCCAACACAACAATCAAAGTCAAAATCTGACTCGACCATAGTTCTTAGAATTAAATTCCCTTCAAAATGATGTATTCACTTTTTCTCTATCTTTCTTTTTACTTTTTCTTTTTTTCTCGCCTAGGGGTCTTTAGGCAAAACTATGCATTTTAAGAGGCCAGTAATTTAGATGATGTATAGGTAGTTTTTAATTTTAAGAACTATGGTAACGGTTTCAAGATAACATTTCTCCAAAATTTTTAAAATTTGAATTTAAATTTTGAAAGTTTTTCGCGCCAAATATTTTTTAAAATTTTTATAGTGGAAGTAATTGCGCCTCATTATTGCGCATCTTTTGACACCTTTACTATTCTTGTATCTTTATTATTTGTTCACAAGGGTCAAAAAAGGTTTAAAAACAGTAAGGTGGTGTGCCAAATTCATACTTAAAATGATAGAAACCATGCATTTTTAGACCCAAGTACTTTTGGCAATGTATACATTGATGATGCTATGAGAATTTACAAAATTTATGAAGCTGAAGTTGAAAATAAAACAGAAGATTTAAAAAGACAATTTATTGAATTGTTTATTAAATTGAAAGGCTGTGTGTGTGTCAGTTTTAAATTTTCAAAGTAAAATGCCGCCAACACAACAATCAAAGTCAAAAATCTGACTCGACCATAGTTCTTAGAATTAAATTCCCTTCAAAATGATGTATTCACTTTTTCTCTATCTTTCTTTTTACTTTTTTTTTTTTTCTCGCCTAGGGGTCTTTAGGCAAAACTATGCATTTTAAGAGGCCAGTAATTTAGATGATGTATAGGTAGTTTTTAATTTTAAGAACTATGGTAACGGTTTCAAGATAACATTTCTCCAAAATTTTTAAAATTTGAATTTAAATTTTGAAAGTTTTTCGCGCCAAATATTTTTAAAATTTTTATAGTGGAAGTAATTGCGCCTCATTATTGCGCATCTTTTGACACCTTTACTATTCTTGTATCTTTATTATTGTGTTCACAAGGGTCAAAAAAGGTTTAAAAACAGTAAGGTGGTGTGCCAAATTCATACTTAAAATGATAGAAACCATGCATTTTTAGACCCAAGTACTTTTGGCAATGTATACATTGATGATGCTATGAGAATTACAAAATTTATGAAGCTGAAGTTGAAAATAAAACAGAAGATTTAAAAAGACAATTTATTGAATTGTTTATTAAATTGAAAGGCTGTGTGTGTGTCAGTTTTAAATTTTCAAAGTAAAATGCCGCCAACACAACAATCAAAGTCAAAAATCTGACTCGACCATAGTTCTTAGAATTAAATTCCCTTCAAAATGATGTATTCACTTTTTCTCTATCTTTTCTTTTACTTTTTCTTTTTTCTCGCCTAGGGGTCTTTAGGCAAAACTATGCATTTTAAGAGGCCAGTAATTTAGATGATGTATAGGTAGTTTTTAATTTTAAGAACTATGGTAACGGTTTCAAGATAACATTTCTCCAAAATTTTTAAAATTTGAATTTAAATTTTGAAAGTTTTTCGCGCCAAAATATTTTTAAAATTTTTATAGTGGAAGTAATTGCGCCTCATTATTGCGCATCTTTTGACACCTTTACTATTCTTGTATCTTTATTATTGTGTTCACAAGGGTCAAAAAAGGTTTAAAAACAGTAAGGTGGTGTGCCAAATTCATACTTAAAATGATAGAAACCATGCATTTTTAGACCCAAGTACTTTTGGCAATGTATACATTGATGATGCTATGAGAATTTACAAAATTTATGAAGCTGAAGTTGAAATAAAACAGAAGATTTAAAAAGACAATTTATTGAATTGTTTATTAAATTGAAAGGCTGTGTGTGTGTCAGTTTTAAATTTTCAAAGTAAAATGCCGCCAACACAACAATCAAAGTCAAAAATCTGACTCGACCATAGTTCTTAGAATTAAATTCCCTTCAAAATGATGTATTCACTTTTTCTCTATCTTTCTTTTTACTTTTTCTTTTTTTCTCGCCTAGGGGTCTTTAGGCAAAACTATGCATTTTAAGAGGCCAGTAATTTAGATGATGTATAGGTAGTTTTTAATTTTAAGAACTATGGTAACGGTTTCAAGATAACATTTCTCCAAAATTTTTAAAATTTGAATTTAAATTTTGAAAGTTTTTCGCGCCAAAATATTTTTAAAATTTTTATAGTGGAAGTAATTGCGCCTCATTATTGCGCATCTTTTGACACCTTTACTATTCTTGTATCTTTATTATTGTGTTCACAAGGGTCAAAAAAGGTTTAAAAACAGTAAGGTGGTGTGCCAAATTCATACTTAAAATGATAGAAACCATGCATTTTTAGACCCAAGTACTTTTGGCAATGTATACATTGATGATGCTATGAGAATTTACAAAATTTATGAAGCTGAAGTTGAAAATAAAACAGAAGATTTAAAAAGACAATTTATTGAATTGTTTATTAAATTGAAAGGCTGTGTGTGTGTCAGTTTTAAATTTTCAAAGTAAAATGCCGCCAACACAACAATCAAAGTCAAAAATCTGACTCGACCATAGTTCTTAGAATTAAATTCCCTTCAAAATGATGTATTCACTTTTTCTCTATCTTTCTTTTTACTTTTTCTTTTTTTCTCGCCTAGGGGTCTTTAGGCAAAACTATGCATTTTAAGAGGCCAGTAATTTAGATGATGTATAGGTAGTTTTTAATTTTAAGAACTATGGTAACGGTTTCAAGATAACATTCTCCAAAATTTTTAAAATTTGAATTTAAATTTTGAAAGTTTTTCGCGCCAAAATTTTTTAAAATTTTTATAGTGGAAGTAATTGCGCCTCATTATTGCGCATCTTTTGACACCTTTACTATTCTTGTATCTTTTATTATTGTGTTCACAAGGGTCAAAAAAGGTTTAAAAACAGTAAGGTGGTGTGCCAAATTCATACTTAAAATGATAGAAACCATGCATTTTTAGACCCAAGTACTTTTGGCAATGTATACATTGATGATGCTATGAGAATTTACAAAATTTATGAAGCTGAAGTTGAAAATAAAACAGAAGATTTAAAAAGACAATTTATTGAATTGTTTATTAAATTGAAAGGCTGTGTGTGTGTCAGTTTTAAATTTTCAAAGTAAAATGCCGCCAACACAACAATCAAAGTCAAAAATCTGACTCGACCATAGTTCTTAGAATTAAATTCCCTTCAAAATGATGTATTCACTTTTTCTCTATCTTTCTTTTTACTTTTTCTTTTTTTCTCGCCTAGGGGTCTTTAGGCAAAACTATGCATTTTAAGAGGCCAGTAATTTAGATGATGTATAGGTAGTTTTTAATTTTAAGAACTATGGTAACGGTTTCAAGATAACATTTCTCCAAAATTTTTAAAATTTGAATTTAAATTTTGAAAGTTTTTCGCGCCAAAATATTTTTAAATTTTTATAGTGGAAGTAATTGCGCCTCATTATTGCGCATCTTTTGACACCTTTACTATTCTTGTATCTTTATTATTGTGTTCACAAGGGTCAAAAAAGGTTTAAAAACAGTAAGGTGGTGTGCCAAATTCATACTTAAAATGATAAAACCATGCATTTTTAGACCCAAGTACTTTTGGCAATGTATACATTGATGATGCTATGAGAATTTACAAAATTTATGAAGCTGAAGTTGAAAATAAAACAGAAGATTTAAAAAGACAATTTATTGAATTGTTTATTAAATTGAAAGGCTGTGTGTGTGTCAGTTTTAAATTTTCAAAGTAAAATGCCGCCAACACAACAATCAAAGTCAAAAATCTGACTCGACCATAGTTCTTAGAATTAAATTCCCTTCAAAATGATGTATTCACTTTTTCTCTATCTTTCTTTTTACTTTTTCTTTTTTTCTCGCCTAGGGGTCTTTAGGCAAAACTATGCATTTTAAGAGGCCAGTAATTTAGATGATGTATAGGTAGTTTTTAATTTTAAGAACTATGGTAACGGTTTCAAGATAACATTTCTCCAAAATTTTTAAAATTTGAATTTAAATTTTGAAAGTTTTTCGCGCCAAAAATTTTTAAAATTTTTATAGTGGAAGTAATTGCGCCTCATTATTGCGCATCTTTTGACACCTTTACTATTCTTGTATCTTTATTATTGTGTTCACAAGGGTCAAAAAAGGTTTAAAAACAGTAAGGTGGTGTGCCAAATTCATACTTAAAATGATAGAAACCATGCATTTTTAGACCCAAGTACTTTTGGCAATGTATACATTGATGATGCTATGAGAATTTACAAAATTTATGAAGCTGAAGTTGAAAATAAAACAGAAGATTTAAAAAGACAATTTATTGAATTGTTTATTAAATTGAAAGGCTGTGTGTGTGTCAGTTTTAAATTTTCAAAGTAAAATGCCGCCAACACAACAATCAAAGTCAAAAATCTGACTCGACCATAGTTCTTAGAATTAAATTCCCTTCAAAATGATGTATTCACTTTTTCTCTATCTTTTTTTTACTTTTTCTTTTTTCTCGCCTAGGGGTCTTTAGGCAAAACTATGCATTTTAAGAGGCCAGTAATTTAGATGATGTATAGGTAGTTTTTAATTTAAGAACTATGGTAACGGTTTCAAGATAACATTTCTCCAAAATTTTTAAAATTTGAATTTAAATTTTGAAAGTTTTTCGCGCCAAATATTTTTAAAATTTTTATAGTGGAAGTAATTGCGCCTCATTATTGCGCATCTTTTGACACCTTTACTATTCTTGTATCTTTATTATTGTGTTCACAAGGGTCAAAAAAGGTTTAAAAACAGTAAGGTGGTGTGCCAAATTCATACTTAAAATGATAGAAACCATGCATTTTTAGACCCAAGTACTTTTGGCAATGTATACATTGATGATGCTATGAGAATTTACAAAATTTATGAAGCTGAAGTTGAAAATAAAACAGAAGATTTAAAAAGACAATTTATTGAATTGTTTATTAAATTGAAAGGCTGTGTGTGTGTCAGTTTTAAATTTTCAAAGTAAAATGCCGCCAACACAACAATCAAAGTCAAAAATCTGACTCGACCATAGTTCTTAGAATTAAATTCCCTTCAAAATGATGTATTCACTTTTTCTCTATCTTTCTTTTTACTTTTCTTTTTTTCTCGCCTAGGGGTCTTTAGGCAAAACTATGCATTTTTAAGAGGCCAGTAATTTAGATGATGTATAGGTAGTTTTTAATTTTAAGAACTATGGTAACGGTTTCAAGATAACATTTCTCCAAAATTTTTAAAATTTGAATTTAAATTTTGAAAGTTTTTCGCGCCAAATATTTTTAAATTTTTATAGTGGAAGTAATTGCGCCTCATTATTGCGCATCTTTTGACACCTTTACTATTCTTGTATCTTTATTATTGTGTTCACAAGGGTCAAAAAAGGTTTAAAAACAGTAAGGTGGTGTGCCAAATTCATACTTAAAATGATAGAAACCATGCATTTTAGACCCAAGTACTTTTGGCAATGTATACATTGATGATGCTATGAGAATTTACAAATTTATGAAGCTGAAGTTGAAATAAAACAGAAGATTTAAAAGACAATTTATTGAATTGTTTATTAAATTGAAAGGCTGTGTGTGTGTCAGTTTTAAATTTTCAAAGTAAAATGCCGCCAACACAACAATCAAATCAAAAATCTGACTCGACCATAGTTCTTAGAATTAAATTCCCTTCAAAATGATGTATTCACTTTTCTCTATCTTTCTTTTTACTTTTTCTTTTTTTCTCGCCTAGGGGTCTTTAGGCAAAACTATGCATTTTAAGAGGCAGTATTTAGATGATGTATAGGTAGTTTTTAATTTTAAGAACTATGGTAACGGTTTCAAGATAACATTTCTCCAAAATTTTTAAAATTTGAATTTAAATTTTGAAAGTTTTTCGCGCCAAAAATATTTTTAAATTTTTATAGTGGAAGTAATGCGCCTCATTATTGCGCATCTTTTGACACCTTTACTATTCTTGTATCTTTATTATTGTGTTCACAAGGGTCAAAAAAGGTTTAAAAACAGTAAGGTGGTGTGCCAAATTCATACTTAAAATGATAGAAACCATGCATTTTAGACCCAAGTACTTTTGGCAATGTATACATTGATGATGCTATGAGAATTTACAAAAATATGAAGCTGAAGTTGAAAATAAAACAGAAGATTTAAAAAGACAATTTATGAATTGTTTATTAAATTGAAAGGCTGTGTTGTGTGTCAGTTTTAAATTTTCAAAGTAAAATGCCGCCAACACAACAATCAAAGTCAAAAATCTGACTCGACCATAGTTCTTAGAATTAAATTCCCTTCAAAATGATGTATTCACTTTTCTCTATCTTTTTTTTTTTTTCTTTTTTCTCGCCTAGGGGTCTTTAGGCAAAACTATGCATTTTAAGAGGCCAGTAATTTAGATGATGTATAGGTAGTTTTTAATTTTAAGAACTATGGTAACGGTTTCAAGATAACATTCTCCAAAATTTTTTAAATTTGAATTTAAATTTTGAAAGTTTTTCGCGCCAAAATATTTTTAAATTTTTATAGTGGAAGTAATTGCGCCTCATTATTGCGCATCTTTTGACACCTTTACTATTCTTGTATCTTTATTATTGTGTTCACAAGGGTCAAAAAAGGTTTAAAAACAGTAAGGTGGTGTGCCAAATTCATACTTAAAATGATAGAAACCATGCATTTTAGACCCAAGTACTTTTGGCAATGTATACATTGATGATGCTATGAGAATTTACAAAATTTATGAAGCTGAAGTTGAAAAATAAAACAGAAGATTTAAAAGACAATTTATTGAATTGTTTATTAAATTGAAAGGCTGTGTGTGTGTCAGTTTTAAATTTTCAAAGTAAAATGCCGCCAACACACAATCAAATCAAAAATCTGACTCGACCATAGTTCTTAGAATTAAATTCCCTTCAAAATGATGTATTCACTTTTTTCTCTATCTTTCTTTTTACTTTTTCTTTTTCTCGCTAGGGGTCTTTAGGCAAAACTATGCATTTTAAGAGGCCAGTAATTTAGATGATGTATAGGTAGTTTTTAATTTTAAGAACTATGGTAACGGTTTCAAGATAACATTCTCCAAAATTTTTAAAATTTGAATTTAAATTTTGAAAGTTTTTCGCGCCAAAATATTTTTAAATTTTTATAGTGGAAGTAATTGCGCCTCATTATGCGCATCTTTTGACACCTTTACTATTCTTGTATCTTTATTATTGTGTTCACAAGGGTCAAAAAAGGTTTAAAAACAGTAAGGTGTGGTGCCAAATTCATACTTAAAATGATAGAAACCATGCATTTTTAGACCCAAGTACTTTTGGCAATGTATACATTGATGATGCTATGAGAATTTACAAAATTTATGAAGCTGAAGTTGAAAATAAAACAGAAGATTTAAAAAGACAATTTATTGAATTGTTTATTAAATTGAAAGGCTGTGTGTGTGTCAGTTTTAAATTTTCAAAGTAAAATGCCGCCAACACAACAATCAAAGTCAAAAATCTGACTCGACCATAGTTCTTAGAATTAAATTCCCTTCAAAATGATGTATTCACTTTTCTCTATCTTTCTTTTACTTTTTCTTTTTTTCTCGCCTAGGGGTCTTTAGGCAAAACTATGCATTTTAAGAGGCCAGTATTTAGATGATGTATAGGTAGTTTTTAATTTTAAGAACTATGGTAACGGTTTCAAGATAACATCTCTCCAAAATTTTTAAAATTTGAATTTAAATTTTGAAAGTTTTTCCGCCAAATATTTTTAAAATTTTTATAGTGGAAGTAATTGCGCCTCATTATTGCGCATCTTTTGACACCTTTATTATTCTTGTACCTTTATTATTGTGTTCACAAGGGTCAAAAAAGGTTTAAAAACTGTAAGGTGGTGTGCCAAATTCATACTTAAAATGATAGAAACCATGCATTTTTAGACCCAAGTACTTTTGGCAATGTATACATTGATGATGCTATGAGAATTTACAAAATTTATGAAGCTGAATTTGAAAATAAAAACAGAAGATTTAA
>JACMZG010000511.1:19871-37257 GCA_018340805.1 Microvelia longipes | reverse complement strand
TATTTCAGTATAGGCCGTAAAAACATCAATTATTAAAATAAGCTATAAGAAATAACTAGAGTGATACTAATAATCACATTATAAACATAAACTTTTCGATTATTTGTCGAAATAAAATTACTTGTGTAATTACTTGAAGTATAATAGTAATATTACTAAGAATACCAATAAAATAATAATAATAATAATAATAATATAATAATATAATAATAATTATAAATAATAATAATAATAAAATATAATATAAAATAATTAATATAATAAATAATAATAATAATAATAATAATAATAATAATAATAATAATAATAATAATAATAATAAAATAATAATAATAATAATAATAATAAATAATAATAATAATAATAACATAACGAATAGACGTCACAAACAATTTAAATAATATTAACTATCAATGAAACACGAATAATAACACTAACAATTTTTTTGGTTTTTTAAAAAATATTGAAAAGCACCAACTAAAATATAAGCTTAACTTAAAACTAACAATAATAAATCAAACAAAAATTGAACAAAGGACACAACATAAACATTAACAATTTTTTTGGTTTTTTTAGTTTTTTTTATAACAACATAAACATTAACAATTTTTTTGGTTTTTTTTAGTTTTTTTATAACAACATAAACATTAACAATTTTTTGGTTTTTTTTAGTTTTTTTTTTAGTTTTTTTAACAACATAAAGAACAAAGCAAAGCATAAAACAAAATTTTGAAATATTAGAAATCAATCTATTTGCTATTTTGAATTTCTTTTAAAGTTTTCGGAACAACAGCCTTCAGTAATTGTATTTGCCTGAGTTGCCAGTTTCTGTTTTTCATATCAATGACATCCTTTAATTTAAATCTAGTTTTGTTATCCAAATCTTTTGATACTGACAAGTCAGTAATTGTTAAAAACAACTCGTCAATACCCTTCGCATTTTCACAATGTAAATCTTTTCCAACAACGACAATCATTTTACAAGCTGCATCAATATGAATACTGTTTAATGGAGCTTTGAGATAAGTCTTAATAACATGTAAAATAATGTAGTCAGGAAATTGATGTGACAAATATAATTCACATATAAATCTTCCGTTACCGAAAAATTTATCTTTTACTTTATTTATTTGTTCCTCAATACTTTCTTCATACATTATTTTCATTCTTTCATTTGTTTCTTTACTTATTTTTTCATTCCAGAATTCTTTCACTTCTTCAATTAGTTTGTCAAGACCCTTTTTAAACATTTGCTGACATTTATTTAATAAAACTGATCGAAAACTTTGTTTATCTACACAAAGTTCATTGAATTTACAAGTAAGCTTTGAATAAAGTTTACTATAAGATTCTTCTTGAATAGCTTTATTAAAAACTTGTTCAACAAAACAATTTAATTTTCTTTACTATTAATATGAAGTCTTTTAATTTCTGAAATACAATTCTCAAAATTTTCAGGTGTCATTTTATTAAGGATGCTTTTTATACTTCTCTCAAAATCCAATAAATCAGCATTCAAATCATTGATTTTCGATTTTCTTAATTTTGGTGGCAAATAACCATTTTCATGATGAACTAATTTTTTATTCTGCTACCAAATTTCCAACTCAAATCATTACTTTTCTTTTCAGAACTATTAATGAATTTTTCACAAACACCATCTTTATTTAGAAGCCGTTTTAAATCAATTTCATTAATTTCAATGCACTCAAATGATTTTGCCAATTTCAACACATAATCATTAGACATTGGTTTAGTATTAATGAATTTTAACATTTCATCTCTACTAAAAACAATTCTTTCTTTATTCACTTTCAATTCAACTGGTTTAGCTTTAACAACTACTGAACAACTCGTTTTCATTTCTAGTTTAAAACTCGATTTCGCTCTAGATTGATTTCTATTATTATATTGTTGGTAATTATTTCTTGAAAATCTGTAATTCATATTAGACATTTGAAATTTATTAAAAAAAGTGATTTCCCTTTAATTAATAATTTCAAAAGAATTGTTTTTCGAAAATTATCAATTTATCAAGAATTTTATTGGCTAGCAAAATAGATTAAATAAAATTAATTTAATTAAAGTAAGAGGAATAAATGCAGCTTTAACATGAAACACATATTCGGCCCAAACAACATTGAAATATTTGTTTTAATATTTTCAAAAAATCATTTTTTTGTAACTTTATAAAAGAAGTGGTTAAGAAATTAAAAATTAATTTAAATCTAATAAAATATGGATAATAATGAGAAGGAAATATAAATAAAAATTCGAATATTAATTGAAAATGCATCCAGATTAAGTGAATATAAAATTAATGAGATGTGTGAGTTATTATAGAAATTAAAAATTATTAATAAATCTTACAAAATCTATGAGACTTAAGAAATTAAATTTTGAAACTTTAAATACAAAAATGTGAAAAGATATGTATATGGACAAAATTTGTGTTGAGAAGGAAAATGTAAAAATAGATGAACATTAAAACTATCAATAAACATGGTATAAATAATTTATTTCAGTATAGGCCGTAAAAACATCAATTATTAAAATAAGCTATAAGAAATAACTAGAGTGATACTAATAATCACATTATAAACATAAACTTTTCGATTATTTGTCGAAATAAAATTACTTGTGTAATTACTTGAAGTATAATAGTAATATTACTAAGAATACCAATAAAATAATAATAATAATAATAATAATAATAATAATAATGATAATAATAATTATAATATAATAATAATAATAATAATATTAATATAATATAATAATAATAATAATAATAATAATAATAATAATAATAATAATAATATAATAATAATAATAATAATAATAATAATAATAATAATAATAAATAATAATAAAATAACATAACGAATAGACGTCACAAACAATTTAAATAATATTAACTATCAATGAAACACGAATAATAACACTAACAATTTTTTTGGTTTTTTAAAAATATTGAAAAGCACCAACTAAAATATAAGCTTAACTTAAAACTAACAATAATAAATCAAACAAAACATTGAACAATTAGAACAATTTTTTTGGTTTTTTTTAGTTTTTTTATAACAACATAAACATTAACGTTAACAATTTTTTTAGTTTTTTTTTTTAGTTTTTTTATAACAACATAAACATTAACAATTTTTTTGGTTTTTTTAGTTTTTTTAACAACATAAAGAACAAAGCAAAGCATAAAACAAAATTTTGAAATATTAGAAATCAATCTATTTGCTATTTTGAATTTCTTTTAAAGTTTTCGGAACAACAGCCTTCAGTAATTGTATTTGCCTGAGTTGCCAGTTTCTGTTTTTCATATCAATGACATCCTTTAATTTAAATCTAGTTTTGTTATCCAAATCTTTTGATACTGACAAGTCAGTAATTGTTAAAAACAACTCGTCAATACCCTTCGCATTTTCACAATGTAAATCTTTTCCAACAACGACAATCATTTTACAAGCTGCATCAATATGAATACTGTTTAATGGAGCTTTGAGATAAGTCTTAATAACATGTAAAATAATGTAGTCAGGAAATTGATGTGACAAATATAATTCACATATAAATCTTCCGTTACCGAAAAATTTATCTTTTACTTTATTTATTTGTTCCTCAATACTTTCTTCATACATTATTTTCATTCTTTCATTTGTTTCTTTACTTATTTTTTCATTCCAGAATTCTTTCACTTTTCAATTAGTTTGTCAAGACCCTTTTTAAACATTTGCTGACATTTATTTAATAAAACTGATCGAAAACTTTGTTTATCTACACAAAGTTCATTGAATTTACAAGTAAGCTTTGAATAAAGTTTACTATAAGATTCTTCTTGAATAGCTTTATTAAAAACTTGTTCAACAAAACAATTTAATTTTTCTTTACTATTAATATGAAGTCTTTTAATTTCTGAAATACAATTCTCAAAATTTTCAGGTGTCATTTTATTAAGGATGCTTTTTATACTTCTCTCAAAATCCAATAAATCAGCATTCAAATCATTGATTTTCGATTTTCTTAATTTTGGTGGCAAATAACCATTTTCATGATGAACTAATTTTGTTATTCTGCTACCAAATTTCCAACTCAAATCATTACTTTTCTTTTCAGAACTATTAATGAATTTTTCACAAACACCATCTTTATTTAGAAGCCGTTTTAAATCAATTTCATTAATTTCAATGCACTCAAATGATTTTGCCAATTTCAACACATAATCATTAGACATTGGTTTAGTATTAATGAATTTTAACATTTCATCTCTACTAAAAACAATTCTTTCTTTATTCACTTTCAATTCAACTGGTTTAGCTTTAACAACTACTGAACAACTCGTTTTCATTTCTAGTTTAAAACTCGATTTCGCTCTAGATTGATTTCTATTATTATATTGTTGGTAATTATTTCTTGAAAATCTGTAATTCATATTAGACATTGAAATTTATTAAAAAAAGTGATTTCCCTTTAATTAATAATTTCAAAAGAATTTTTTCGAAAATTATCAATTTATCAAGAATTTTATTGGCTAGCAAAATAGATTAAATAAAATTAATTTAATTAAAGTAAGAGGAATAAATGCAGCTTTAACATGAAACACATATTCGGCCCAAACAACATTGAAATATTTGTTTTAATATTTTCAAAAAATCATTTTTTTGTAACTTTATAAAAGAAGTGGTTAAGAAATTAAAAATTAATTTAAATCTAATAAAATATGGATAATAATGAGAAGGAAATATAAATAAAAATTCGAATATTAATTGAAAATGCATCCAGATTAAGTGAATATAAAATTAATGAGATGTGTGAGTTATTATAGAAATTAAAAAAATTATTAATAAATCTTACAAAATCTATGAGACTTAAGAAATTAAATTTTGAAACTTTAAATACAAAAATGTGAAAAGATATGTATATGGACAAAATTTGTGTTGAGAAGGAAAATGTAAAAATAGATGAACATTTAAAACTATCAATAAACATGGTATAAATAATTTATTTCAGTATAGGCCGTAAAAACATCAATTATTAAAATAAGCTATAAGAAATAACTAGAGTGATACTAATAATCACATTATAAACATAAACTTTTCGATTATTGTCGAAATAAAATTACTTGTGTAATTACTTGAAGTATAATAGTAATATTACTAAGAATACCAATAAAATAATAATAATAATAATAATAATAATAATAATAATAATAATAATATATAATAATAATAATAATAATAATAATATTAATATAATAAATAATAATAATAATAATAATAATAATAATAATAATAATAATAATAATAATAATAATAATAATAATAATAATAATAATAATAATAATAATAATAATAATAATAATAATAATAACATAACGAATAGACGTCACAAACAATTTAAATAATATTAACTATCAATGAAACACGAATAATAACACTAACAATTTTTTTGGTTTTTTAAAAAATATTGAAAAGCACCAACTAAAATATAAGCTTAACTTAAAACTAACAATAATAAATCAAACAAAACAAAACGAACAATTTTTTTGGTTTTTTTAGTTTTTTTATAACAACATAAACATTAACAATTTTTTTGGTTTTTTTAGTTTTTTATTTTAACATAACAACATAACATTAACAATTTTTTTGTTTTTTTTAGTTTTTTTATAACAACATAAACATTAACTTTTTTAGTTTTTTTAACAACATAAAGAACAAAGCAAAGCATAAAACAAAATTTTGAAATATTAGAAATCAATCTATTTGCTATTTTGAATTTCTTTTAAAGTTTTCGGAACAACAGCCTTCAGTAATTGTATTTGCCTGAGTTGCCAGTTTCTGTTTTTCATATCAATGACATCCTTTAATTTAAATCTAGTTTTGTTATCCAAATCTTTTGATACTGACAAGTCAGTAATTGTTAAAAACAACTCGTCAATACCCTTCGCATTTTCACAATGTAAATCTTTTCCAACAACGACAATCATTTTACAAGCTGCATCAATATGAATACTGTTTAATGGAGCTTTGAGATAAGTCTTAATAACATGTAAAATAATGTAGTCAGGAAATTGATGTGACAAATATAATTCACATATAAATCTTCCGTTACCGAAAAATTTATCTTTTACTTTATTTATTTGTTCCTCAATACTTTCTTCATACATTATTTTCATTCTTTCATTTGTTTCTTTACTTATTTTTTCATTCCAGAATTCTTTCACTTCTTCAATTAGTTTGTCAAGACCCTTTTTAAACATTTGCTGACATTTATTTAATAAAACTGATCGAAAACTTTGTTTATCTACACAAAGTTCATTGAATTTACAAGTAAGCTTTGAATAAAGTTTACTATAAGATTCTTCTTGAATAGCTTTATTAAAAACTTGTTCAACAAAACAATTTAATTTTTCTTTACTATTAATATGAAGTCTTTTAATTTCTGAAATACAATTCTCAAAATTTTCAGGTGTCATTTTATTAAGGATGCTTTTTATACTTCTCTCAAAATCCAATAAATCAGCATTCAAATCATTGATTTTCGATTTTCTTAATTTTGGTGGCAAATAACCATTTTCATGATGAACTAATTTTGTTATTCTGCTACCAAATTTCCAACTCAAATCATTACTTTTTCTTTCAGAACTATTAATGAATTTTTCACAAACACCATCTTTATTTAGAAGCCGTTTTAAATCAATTTCATTAATTTCAATGCACTCAAATGATTTTGCCAATTTCAACACATAATCATTAGACATTGGTTTAGTATTAATGAATTTTAACATTTCATCTCTACTAAAAACAATTCTTTCTTTATTCACTTTCAATTCAACTGGTTTAGCTTTAACAACTACTGAACAACTCGTTTTCATTTCTAGTTTAAAACTCGATTTCGCTCTAGATTGATTTCTATTATTATATTGTTGGTAATTATTTCTTGAAAATCTGTAATTCATATTAGACATTTGAAATTTATTAAAAAAAGTGATTTCCCTTTAATTAATAATTTCAAAAGAATTGTTTTTCGAAAATTATCAATTTATCAAGAATTTTATTGGCTAGCAAAATAGATTAAATAAAATTAATTTAATTAAAGTAAGAGGAATAAATGCAGCTTTAACATGAAACACATATTCGGCCCAAACAACATTGAAATATTTGTTTAATATTTTCAAAAAATCATTTTTTTGTAACTTTATAAAAGAAGTGGTTAAGAAATTAAAAATTAATTTAAATCTAATAAAATATGGATAATAATGAGAAGGAAATATAAATAAAAATTCGAATATTAATTGAAAATGCATCCAGATTAAGTGAATATAAAATTAATGAGATGTGTGAGTTATTATAGAAATTAAAAATTATTAATAAATCTTACAAAATCTATGAGACTTAAGAAATTAAATTTTGAAACTTTAAATACAAAAATGTGAAAAGATATGTATGGACAAAATTTGTGTTGAGAAGGAAAATGTAAAAATAGATGAACATTTAAAACTATCAATAAACATGGTATAAATAATTTATTTCAGTATAGGCCGTAAAAACATCAATTATTAAAATAAGCTATAAGAAATAACTAGAGTGATACTAATAATCACATTATAAACATAAACTTTTCGATTATTTGTCGAAATAAAATTACTTGTGTAATTACTTGAAGTATAATAGTAATATTACTAAGAATACCAATAAAATAATAATAATAATAATAATAATAATAATAATGATAATAATAATTATAATATAATAATATAATAATATTAATATAATAATTAATAATAATAATAATAATAATAATAATAATAATAATAATAATAATAATAATAATAATAATAATAATAATAATAATAATAATAATAATAATAATAATAATAATAACATAACGAATAGACGTCACAAACAATTTAAATAATATTAACTATCAATGAAACACGAATAATAACACTAACAATTTTTTTGGTTTTTAAAAAATATTGAAAAGCACCAACTAAAATATAAGCTTAACTTAAAACTAACAATAATAAATCAAACAAAACAATTGAACAATTTTTTTTTTAGAACTTTTTTTGTTTTTTTAGTTTTTTTATAACAACATAAACATTAACAATTTTTTTGGTTTTTTTTAGTTTTTTATAACAACAAACATTAACAATTTTTTTTATTTTTTTTATTTTTAGTTTTTTTAACAACATAAAGAACAAAGCAAAGCATAAAACAAAATTTGAAATATTAGAAATCAATCTATTTGCTATTTTGAATTTCTTTTAAAGTTTTCGGAACAACAGCCTTCAGTAATTGTATTTGCCTGAGTTGCCAGTTTCTGTTTTTCATATCAATGACATCCTTTAATTTAAATCTAGTTTTGTTATCCAAATCTTTTGATACTGACAAGTCAGTAATTGTTAAAAACAACTCGTCAATACCCTTCGCATTTTCACAATGTAAATCTTTTCCAACAACGACAATCATTTTACAAGCTGCATCAATATGAATACTGTTTAATGGAGCTTTGAGATAAGTCTTAATAACATGTAAAATAATGTAGTCAGGAAATTGATGTGACAAATATAATTCACATATAAATCTTCCGTTACCGAAAAATTTATCTTTTACTTTATTTATTTGTTCCTCAATACTTTCTTCATACATTATTTTCATTCTTTCATTTGTTTCTTTACTTATTTTTTCATTCCAGAATTCTTTCACTTCTTCAATTAGTTTGTCAAGACCCTTTTTAAACATTTGCTGACATTTATTAATAAAACTGATCGAAAACTTTGTTTATCTACACAAAGTTCATTGAATTTACAAGTAAGCTTTGAATAAAGTTTACTATAAGATTCTTCTTGAATAGCTTTATTAAAAACTTGTTCAACAAAACAATTTAATTTTTCTTTACTATTAATATGAAGTCTTTTAATTTCTGAAATACAATTCTCAAAATTTTCAGGTGTCATTTTATTAAGGATGCTTTTTATACTTCTCTCAAAATCCAATAAATCAGCATTCAAATCATTGATTTTCGATTTTCTTAATTTTGGTGGCAAATAACCATTTTCATGATGAACTAATTTTGTTATTCTGCTACCAAATTTCCAACTCAAATCATTACTTTTCTTTTCAGAACTATTAATGAATTTTTCACAAACACCATCTTTATTTAGAAGCCGTTTTAAATCAATTTCATTAATTTCAATGCACTCAAATGATTTTGCCAATTTCAACACATAATCATTAGACATTGGTTTAGTATTAATGAATTTTAACATTTCATCTCTACTAAAAACAATTCTTTCTTTATTCACTTTCAATTCAACTGGTTTAGCTTTAACAACTACTGAACAACTCGTTTTCATTTCTATTTAAAACTCGATTTCGCTCTAGATTGATTTCTATTATTATATTGTTGGTAATTATTTCTTGAAAATCTGTAATTCATATTAGACATTTGAAATTTATTAAAAAAAGTGATTTCCCTTTAATTAATAATTTCAAAAGAATTGTTTTTCGAAAATTATCAATTTATCAAGAATTTTATTGGCTAGCAAAATAGATTAAATAAAATTAATTTAATTAAAGTAAGAGGAATAAATGCAGCTTTAACATGAAACACATATTCGGCCCAAACAACATTGAAATATTTGTTTTAATATTTTCAAAAAATCATTTTTTTGTAACTTTATAAAAGAAGTGGTTAAGAAATTAAAAATTAATTTAAATCTAATAAAATATGGATAATAATGAGAAGGAAATATAAATAAAAATTCGAATATTAATTGAAAATGCATCCAGATTAAGTGAATATAAAATAATGAGATGTGTGAGTTATTATAGAAATTAAAAATTATTAATAAATCTTACAAAATCTATGAGACTTAAGAAATTAAATTTTGAAACTTTAAATACAAAAATGTGAAAAGATATGTATATGGACAAAATTTGTGTTGAGAAGGAAAATGTAAAAATAGATGAACATTTAAAACTATCAATAAACATGGTATAAATAATTATTTCAGTATAGGCCGTAAAAACATCAATTATTAAAATAAGCTATAAGAAATAACTAGAGTGATACTAATAATCACATTATAAACATAAAATTTTCGATTATTTGTCGAAATAAAATTACTTGTGTAATTACTTGAAGTATAATAGTATATTACTAAGAATACCAATAAAATAATAATAATAATAATAATAATAATAATAATATAATAATAATTATAATATAATAATAATAATAATAATATTAATATAAAATTATAATAATAATAATAATAATAATAATAATAATAATAATAATAATAATAATAATAATAATAATAATAATAATAATAATAATAATAATAATAATTAATAATAATAATAATAACATAACGAATAGACGTCACAAACAATTTAAATAATATTAACTATCAATGAAACACGAAATAATAACACTAACAATTTTTTTGGTTTTTTAAAAAATATTGAAAAGCACCAACTAAAATATAAGCTTAACTTAAAACTAACAATAATAAATAAACAATTGAACGAACTTTTTATAACAACATTAACAATTTTTTTGGTTTTTTTAGTTTTTATAACAACATAAACATTAACAAAGTTTTTTTATAAACATTAACAATTTTTTTTTTTTTGGTTTTTTTTTTTTTTTTTTAACAACATAAAGAACAAAGCAAAGCATAAAAACAAAATTTTGAAATATTAGAAATCAATCTATTTGCTATTTTGAATTTCTTTTAAAGTTTTCGGAACAACAGCCTTCAGTAATTGTATTTGCCTGAGTTGCCAGTTTCTGTTTTTCATATCAATGACATCCTTTAATTTAAATCTAGTTTTGTTATCCAAATCTTTTGATACTGACAAGTCAGTAATTGTTAAAAACAACTCGTCAATACCCTTCGCATTTTCACAATGTAAATCTTTTCCAACAACGACAATCATTTTACAAGCTGCATCAATATGAATACTGTTTAATGGAGCTTTGAGATAAGTCTTAATAACATGTAAAATAATGTAGTCAGGAAATTGATGTGACAAATATAATTCACATATAAATCTTGCGTTACCGAAAAATTTATCTTTTACTTTATTTATTTGTTCCTCAATACTTTCTCATACATTATTTTCATTCTTTCATTTGTTTCTTTACTTATTTTTTCATTCCAGAATTCTTTCACTTCTTCAATTAGTTTGTCAAGACCCTTTTTAAACATTTGCTGACATTTATTTAATAAAACTGATCGAAAACTTTGTTTATCTACACAAAGTTCATTGAATTTACAAGTAAGCTTTGAATAAAGTTTACTATAAGATTCTTCTTGAATAGCTTTATTAAAAACTTGTTCAACAAAACAATTTAATTTTTCTTTACTATTAATATGAAGTCTTTTAATTTCTGAAATACAATTCTCAAAATTTTCAGGTGTCATTTTATTAAGGATGCTTTTTATACTTCTCTCAAAATCCAATAAATCAGCATTCAAATCATTGATTTTCGATTTTCTTAATTTTGGTGGCAAATAACCATTTTCATGATGAACTAATTTTGTTATTCTGCTACCAAATTCCAACTCAAATCATTACTTTTCTTTTCAGAACTATTAATGAATTTTTCACAAACACCATCTTTATTTAGAAGCCGTTTTAAATCAATTTCATTAATTTCAATGCACTCAAATGATTTTGCCAATTTCAACACATAATCATTAGACATTGGTTTAGTATTAATGAATTTTAACATTTCATCTCTACTAAAAACAATTCTTTCTTTATTCACTTTCAATTCAACTGGTTTAGCTTTAACAACTACTGAACAACTCGTTTTCATTCCTAATTTAAAACTCGATTTCGCTCTAGATTGATTTCTATTATTATATTGTTGGTAATTATTTCTTGAAAATCTGTAATTCATATTAGACATTTGAAATTTATTAAAAAAAGTGATTTCCCTTTAATTAATAATTTCAAAAGAATTGTTTTTCGAAAATTATCAATTTATCAAGAATTTTATTGGCTAGCAAAATAGATTAAATAAAATTAATTTAATTAAAGTAAGAGGAATAAATGCAGCTTTAACATGAAACACATATTCGGCCCAAACAACATTGAAATATTTGTTTTAATATTTTCAAAAAATCATTTTTTTGTAACTTTATAAAAGAAGTGGTTAAGAAATTAAAAATTAATTTAAATCTAATAAAAAATGGATAATAATGAGAAGGAAATATAAATAAAAATTCGAATATTAATTGAAAAATGCATCCAGATTAAGTGAATATAAAATTAATGAGATGTGTGAGTTATTATAGAAATTAAAAATTATTAATAAATCTTACAAAATCTATGAGACTAAGAAATTAAATTTTGAAACTTTAAATACAAAAATGTGAAAAGATATGTATATGGACAAAATTTGTGTTGAGAAGGAAAATGTAAAAATAGATGAACATTTAAAACTATCAATAAACATGGTATAAATAATTTATTTCAGTATAGGCCGTAAAAACATCAATTATTAAAATAAGCTATAAGAAATAACTAGAGTGATACTAATAATCACATTATAAACATAAAATTTTCGATTATTTGTCGAAATAAAATTACTTGTGTAATTACTTGAAGTATAATAGTAATATACAATACCAATAATAATAATAATAATAATAATAAATAATAATAATAATAATAATAATAATGATAATTGACAATAATATATAAATAAGAAAATAAAAAATATATAATTTAACTATATAATAATAAAAAATATTGCTTTTAATCGTTAGATAATAATAATGATAATAATAATAATAATAATAATAATAATAATAATAATAATAATAATAATAATAATAATAATAATAATAATAATAATAATAATAATAATAATAAATAATAATAATAATAATAATAATAATAATAATAATAATAAATAATAATATAATAATAATAATAATAATAATAATAATAATAACATAACGAATAGACGTCACAAACAATTTAAATAATATTAACTATAAATGAAACACGAATAATAACACTAACAATTTTTTTGGTTTTTTAAAAAATATTGAAAAGCACCAACTAAAATATAAGCTTAACTTAAAACTAACAATAATAAATCAAACAAAACAATTGAACAATTTTTTTGGTTTTTTTAGTTTTTTTTATAACAACATAAACATTAACAATTTTTTTGGTTTTTTTAGTTTTTTTATAACAACATAAACATTAACAATTTTTTTTGGTTTTTTTATTTTTTTAACAACATAAAGAACAAAGCAAAACATAAAACAAAATTCTGAAATATTAGAAATCAATCTATTTGCTATTTTGAATTTCTTTTAAAGTTTTCGGAACAACAGCCTTCAGTAATTGTATTTGCCTGAGTTGCCAGTTTCTGTTTTTCATATCAATGACATCCTTTAATTTAAATCTAGTTTTGTTATCCAAATCTTTTGATACTGACAAGTCAGTAATTGTTAAAAACAACTCGTCAATACCCTTCGCATTTTCACAATGTAAATCTTTTCCAACAACGACAATCATTTTACAAGCTGCATCAATATGAATACTGTTTAATGGAGCTTTGAGATAAGTCTTAATAACATGTAAAATAATGTAGTCAGGAAATTGATGTGACAAATATAATTCACATATAAATCTTGCGTTACCGAAAAATTTATCTTTTACTTTATTTATTTGTTCCTCAATACTTTCTTCATACATTATTTTCATTCTTTCATTTGTTTCTTTACTTATTTTTTCATTCCAGAATTCTTTCACTTCTTCAATTAGTTTGTCAAGACCCTTTTTAAACATTTGCTGACATTTATTTAATAAAACTGATCGAAAACTTTGTTTATCTACACAAAGTTCATTGAATTTACAAGTAAGCTTTGAATAAAGTTTACTATAAGATTCTTCTTGAATAGCTTTATTAAAAACTTGTTCAACAAAACAATTTAATTTTTCTTTACTATTAATATGAAGTCTTTTAATTTCTGAAATACAATTCTCAAAATTTTCAGGTGTCATTTTATTAAGGATGCTTTTTATACTTCTCTCAAAATCCAATAAATCAGCATTCAAATCATTGATTTTCGATTTTCTTAATTTTGGTGGCAAATAACCATTTTCATGATGAACTAATTTTGTTATTCTGCTACCAAATTTCCAACTCAAATCATTACTTTTCTTTTCAGAACTATTAATGAATTTTTCACAAACACCATCTTTATTTAGAAGCCGTTTTAAATCAATTTCATTAATTTCAATGCACTCAAATGATTTTGCCAATTTCAACACATAATCATTAGACATTGGTTTAGTATTAATGAATTTTAACATTTCATCTCTACTAAAAACAATTCTTTCTTTATTCACTTTCAATTCAACTGGTTTAGCTTTAACAACTACTGAACAACTCGTTTTCATTCCTAATTTAAAACTCGATTTCGCTCTAGATTGATTTCTATTATTATATTGTTGGTAATTATTTCTTGAAAATCTGTAATTCATATTAGACATTTGAAATTTATTAAAAAAAGTGATTTCCCTTTAATTAATAATTTCAAAAGAATTGTTTTTCGAAAAATTATCAATTTATCAAGAATTTTATTGGCTAGCAAAATAGATTAAATAAAATTAATTTAATTAAAGTAAGAGGAATAAATGCAGCTTTAACATGAAACACATATTCGGCCCAAACAACATTAAAATATTTGTTTTAATATTTTCAAAAAAATCATTTTTTTGTAACTTTATAAAAGAAGTGGTTAAGAAATTAAAAATTAATTTAAATCTAATAAAAAATGGATAATAATGAGAAGGAAATATAAATAAAAATTCGAATATTAATTGAAAATGCATCCAGATTAAGTGAATATAAAATTAATGAGATGTGTGAGTTATTATAGAAATTAAAAATTATTAATAAATCTTACAAAATCTATGAGACTAAGAAATTAAATTTTGAAACTTTAAATACAAAAATGTGAAAAGATATGTATATGGACAAAATTTGTGTTGAGAAGGAAAATGTAAAAATAGATGAACATTTAAAACTATCAATAAACATGGTATAAATAATTTATTTCAGTATAGGCCGTAAAAACATCAATTATTAAAATAAGCTATAAGAAATAACTAGAGTGATACTAATAATCACATTATAAACATAAAATTTTCGATTATTTGTCGAAATAAAATTACTTGTGTAATTAAAGTATAATAATAATATACTAAGTAATAATAATAATAATAATAATAATAATAATAATAATAATAAATAATAATAATAATAATAATAATAATGATAATTGACAATAAAAATATATACAAATTTAACAATATAATAGTAATAATGATAATAACGATAATAATAATTAATAATAATAATAAATAATAATAATAATAATAATAATAATAATATAATAATAATAATAATAATAATAATAATAATAATATAATAATAATAATAATAATAATAATAATAATAATATAATAATAATAATAATAATAATAATAATAACATAACGAATAGACGTCACAAACAATTTAAATAATATTAACTATAAATGAAACACGAATAATAACACTAACAATTTTTTTGGTTTTTTTAAAATATTGAAAAGCACCAACTAAAATATAAGCTTAACTTAAAACTAACAATAATAAATCAAACAAAACAATTGAACAATTTTTTTGGTTTTTTTAGTTTTTTTATAACAACATAAACATTAACAATTTTTTTGGTTTTTTTAGTTTTTTTATAACAACATAAACATTAACAATTTTTTTGGTTTTTTTAGTTTTTTTTAACAACATAAAGAACAAAGCAAAACATAAAACAAAATTCTGAAATATTAGAAATCAATCTATTTGCTATTTTGAATTTTCTTTTAAAGTTTTCGGAACAACAGCCTTCAGTAATTGTATTTGCCTGAGTTGCCAGTTTCTGTTTTTCATATCAATGACATCCTTTAATTTAAATCTAGTTTTGTTATCCAAATCTTTTGATACTGACAAGTCAGTAATTGTTAAAAACAACTCGTCAATACCCTTCGCATTTTCACAATGTAAATCTTTTCCAACAACGACAATCATTTTACAAGCTGCATCAATATGAATACTGTTTAATGGAGCTTTGAGATAAGTCTTAATAACATGTAAAATAATGTAGTCAGGAAATTGATGTGACAAATATAATTCACATATAAATCTTGCGTTACCGAAAAATTTATCTTTTACTTTATTTATTTGTTCCTCAATACTTTCTTCATACATTATTTTCATTCTTTCATTTGTTTCTTTACTTATTTTTTCATTCCAGAATTCTTTCACTTCTTCAATTAGTTTGTCAAGACCCTTTTTAAACATTTGCTGACATTTATTTAATAAAACTGATCGAAAACTTTGTTTATCTACACAAAGTTCATTGAATTTACAAGTAAGCTTTGAATAAAGTTTACTATAAGATTCTTCTTGAATAGCTTTATTAAAAACTTGTTCAACAAAACAATTTAATTTTTCTTTACTATTAATATGAAGTCTTTTAATTTCTGAAATACAATTCTCAAAATTTTCAGGTGTCATTTTATTAAGGATGCTTTTTATACTTCTCTCAAAATCCAATAAATCAGCATTCAAATCATTGATTTTCGATTTTCTTAATTTTGGTGGCAAATAACCATTTTCATGATGAACTAATTTTGTTATTCTGCTACCAAATTTCCAACTCAAATCATTACTTTTCTTTTCAGAACTATTAATGAATTTTTCACAAACACCATCTTTATTTAGAAGCCGTTTTAAATCAATTTCATTAATTTCAATGCACTCAAATGATTTTGCCAATTTCAACACATAATCATTAGACATTGGTTTAGTATTAATGAATTTTAACATTTCATCTCTACTAAAAACAATTCTTTCTTTATTCACTTTCAATTCAACTGGTTTAGCTTTAACAACTACTGAACAACTCGTTTTCATTCCTAATTTAAAACTCGATTCGCTCTAGATTGATTTCTATTATTATATTGTTGGTAATTATTTCTTGAAAATCTGTAATTCATATTAGACATTTGAAATTTATTAAAAAAAGTGATTTCCCTTTAATTAATAATTTCAAAAGAATTGTTTTTCGAAAAATTATCAATTTATCAAGAATTTTATTGGCTAGCAAAATAGATTAAATAAAATTAATTTAATTAAAGTAAGAGGAATAAATGCAGCTTTAACATGAAACACATATTCGGCCCAAACAACATTAAATATTTGTTTTAATATTTTCAAAAAATCATTTTTTTGTAACTTTATAAAAGGTTAAGAAATTAAAAATTAATTTAAATCTAATAAAAAAATGA
>JACMZG010000511.1:0-14470 GCA_018340805.1 Microvelia longipes | reverse complement strand
TTGATGTTTTCAAAGATGCTACAGAAAAACCACATGGATATATTTTTTAGACTTTACTCAACAATGTCCTGATGATCTTAGAGTTAGAACTGATATTTTCAATCCTGATGGAATAACAGTGTATAAACAATAACAAGTAATTTATTATTTACAAATGGCGAAATTTACTAAAGTTATTGTAGATCCTCAAAGTATCAATCCAACCATTGATCAAGATGGTAAAGATATCAAATCAATCAGGAAATCAATAAAGAAATCAATCAAGAGTACAATTAAAAGTCAATAAAGAAGGCAATTAAAAGACAATCAAAGAAACAATCAAAGAATGTTAAGAAAGTGACAAAAGGACAATCAAAGATTAATCAATTAAAAAGAAAATGGATGAAGCTATAAACAATCTATTTAAATGTGATTAAATAAATATTATGTCATATAAAAATAGTCTTCCGTTCTTTAATGCATTACTCAAGACTCCAAAAGGGTCAAGAGTTAGATTGTTACAATCATTTCCCAAGTTTGTTATTGATGATTTGAATGAAATTATTATGAATGTTGTTCGTGTAATGTAGATTTAAATAAAGCTAAAAAGCAAACATTACAACGTCACAAGAAATCGTTGTTGTCACTTGTAAATACTAAAAATAAGAGATTAATGAGAAATGTAATATATAAACAAAGCGGTGGGTTTCTAGGAGCATTAATACCAATTGTATTATCAGTATTATCGAATTTTCTATAAACATGAGTAATCTAGGAGCATTATCAAGATTTTACGTAAAATTCATATCAAATTGTTGTAATGGACAAAATGAAGAATATTTGGACAGACCCGAGTCACCCAGCAGGGTTCAAAGGAGTGGAAAAGTTGTGGAAAGAGACAAAAACTCAAAAAGCGAGACGAAAAAGTGGTTATCGAACCAGTTTAGCATACAGTCTGAACAAACCAATGTTGAAAAGATTCCCAACAAGACAGTATAAAACCTTTGGTATTGATGATTTATGGCAAATGGATTTAATGGAAATGATTCCATATTCGAGAATTAATAAAGGTTACAAGTATATTTTAACATGTGTTGATATTTTTAGTCGATTTGCAAGGGCTATACCTATAAAATCAAAATCATCAGTGAAATGGAATCTGCAATGAAATCTATGTTTAAAGATGGACATCCAGATAATTTACAAACGATTTGGTAAAGAATTCTACAATTCAAAAGTTAAAGAGTATCATTAATCACCTTGGTATTAATCATTATTCTGTATTTTCACAATATAAAGCAGCATATGTCGAAAGATTTAATCGAACATTGAGATGCAATGAAAAAGTACTTTGTATGGTAATAAAACATGGATTAGTTTTACCGAAATTAATTGATAGTTATAATCATACAAGTCATAAGGATTAAATGGAGCAAGACCAGTTGATGTTTCATCTAATAATTCATTAAAGTTATGGTTAAGTAAACAAAAAACAGGACCAATTAAGAAACCGAAATATAAAGTTGGTGATCATGTCAGAATATCAAAGATATCAGCTTCTCCATTCATCAAGAATTTCAATAGTAATTGGAGTGATGAAGTGTTTCAAATATCAAAGTTAATATAAAACAGAATCCAATCATGTATGTGATTAAAGATCATGAAAATAATATCATTGCTGGAAAGTTTTATGAGCAGGAATTACAAGTTATTGATCCCAACAATATTTAGAATAGAAAGAATTATCAAGTCAAAGGGTGTTGGTAAATATAAACAAATATATGTAAAGTGGCATGGTTATGAAAAACCTACTTGGATATCAGCATCTCAATTAGTATGAAGAATAATTTCTATGCAGTTTTACCGAGCAATAGTTGCCCACTTATTCATCCGAAAAATAAAGCAAGTAATTTCATTGTTGATTTTGAAAATCCATGTATATAGATGGAGAATGGGAAGTGGCGTTGATGGACTTCACCTTTTATATATGATGCATTTCCAATCTATAGTAATGCAACTATTGAATTCGTAACAGGAACAACAGTAACGAGGGATATTATAATTTATATAAGTCACAAAGATAAAAGATTGTTTTGTAATGATAAATATTCAGATAATATACGATAGTGCATGGATGGTAAAATTGAAATATGTTGATAATGATATCGAATTTCAAAATATTGAAGATGCGAAAAAATTTGGATATAATCAATTACAAATTGATGCGATGGTGGTCAAATATTTGAATATAAAAATAAATATAAAAATGATGGAACTGTAGAAGCAGTGACTGTAAAATATAAGTATTCATTAGAAAATAAAGTTATCTTTTATTTTAATGATGATTTATACATGAAGAACTTGGAAGAATTAGTGATTACATAACTAATTTCATAATATATTCAAATCATTTATTTTAAATAAAAATGAATTATTTCAATTTTCATTACAAACACATATTAGAAGTGTTACCTTTGACAAACTATTGGTAAGAACATTAGGATTAGATAGAGATACATTTACTCAAAGTAATCTTAACATTCCACATGATGATTATGTGTTCAAAGGAGTAAGAAAACCAAAACTATACACTAATCCAAATCAAATGTTCATCTATAGTAATATTGTTGACCCTATTATTGTTGGTGATGCTAATGTTCCTCTCTTGAAATCTGTATGGTTGGAAACGTATGAAGATGATCAAGTAGTTCAAATAATTATCAAGAACCATGTATCTACCGGTTTCAACAACATGTATAAACAATATAGAAATCAATATACGCGATGACGTTGGAGAATTAATTAAATTTGCGCACGACTCAAAAACACATTTAACATTACATTTTAGAAAAATAAATGTCTAATCCCGATATTATTTCACTATAGTACCAGTCAAGCTGGTGGAGAATTACCATATTTTGTAGGAAAACAGTATGGTTCCGGTTGGTTGCAAACAATTGGTAGATTTGCTTTACCTATTCTTAGACGTATTGGATTAATTGGAATGAAAACTGCTCAGGATGTAATATCAAATAATGCAAAAGTATTGCCAACATTGAAATCAAATGCATTATCTGAAATCAAAGATTTCATGTCATCAGATGAATTTCGAAAATGATGCCCAAGAATACAAAGAATGAAACAAATCTTAATGGAAATGGTTTTGGGTTTAAGGTTTAAACTTAATAGAATAAAAAGAAATGGAATAAAACATAATGTACAAAACGCAAAGGATCAATTATTTCAAGTATAAACAAACGAATGAAAGGTTATGGAACTATATTTGAAAAATGATTTGTGGAAAAACTGAATTATGTATTTTCGACCGTCCATCACCTCAAGGTGTTATTGAATATGGTTCATTTGAAGATGTATATCCATCCAATGGTATAACAAGTAGTACATCTGAAATAGAATTTAATATAAATGGATCACAAACTGAATATTTGGATTTGAATGATACTCTATTATATGTTAAAATAAAAGTAACTGATAAGATGGGAAAAGATTTGGGAGAAAAGCTGATGTGACTCCAAACAACTACATGTTCCATTCGCTATTTAGTGACGCTGTTCTTGCCTTGAATAAATTTAAAGTTGAAGGTGGAAATGATAAATTTATACAAAAATCAATAATTGAAACTGTTTTGAATTATAATGGAGATACCAAGAATATTTGTCTCAGTGCAATGGGCTATGGTGGTGAAACGTATAGAAAAGAATGCATTAGTAAATCACAACCATGGGCTCTTTGTGGATCTTTACAACTAGATTTCATGGATCAACCAAAATATCTTATTCCTGGTGTTAGTGTTCAGATTAAATTGAAAAAGTCACAGTCTACTTTGTGTTTGTATTCTACAAATGAACAACCAGGTAGAATTGTTGGAGGCAAAATTAATGGTAAGAAGAGTACGAGTTGAACCTTCTGTATTGGCTGGTCATCAACTTGGATTAAACAAACAAAATGCTATTTATCCAATAAGAAACAAGGATATTGTAGCTTTTGGTATTGGTAAAGACAGTTTATCGTTTTATAAAGAGCAAATCTTTGGAGATCAACGAATGCCCAACTTTTTGGGTAACATTTCAAACTGGAGATCAATTCACTGGAACATTTAATTCATCAAGCTCAAACTTTGAACACTTTAATGTAAAATCAATGACGTTATCGAAAAAACACAGATTATCGAGAAACATATACTCAAGATTTTCTCAATAATAATTATAGCGCATCGTATATGCAAAGTATAGTTAGAAATATGGGATATTTAAACAAGAACATGAATTGTGGAATAACACTTGATGATTTTAAATCCAAGTATCCGTTCTTTACATTCGTACTTGCTCCAGATTTCGATGTTAATCAAAGTCAATTACCTCAACAGGGTAATTTGAAATTAGATATTCAGTTTTCGACTAAATTGAATGTACCAGCATATGTTATAATATATGGAATATTTGAAAAAGAAATCCAAATAAAAGCCAATCGAACAGTACTGGTTTAAACCTTATAGGTTTAAGTTTCTTTAAACATTTTGGTTTAAACATCTCAAATGAAACTTAAGCAAAATGAAGTAAGTTTTTTTATTAATTAAATTAATTTTATTTAATTAGTTCAATTCAGATTAATCAAATTGGTAAAAAGTGGCTTGGAAATGATTGGTTGGGAGTGTTTCCATTGGATAAAATTCCATACATACCAGAAAATAAAGCCTTAATCGTCAATACTCAATCATCAAATCTAGGAGGAGAGCATTGGATTGCAGTTTACAATAAACCAACAAAAATAATGGTATTTGATCCATTCGGATTTTATTATCCATCATTGTTTACATATCTATCAACATTATCAAAAAGTATCGAGTACAACAAAATTCAATATCAACAATGGTTTACAACAACTTGTGGTCAACATTGCCTTTTATGGCTGAAAAAACAACATGGCGGCTGAAAATTTGTATTGAATAAATTTTAGTATAAAAACACGTGTTTCTTTTGATTAAACTTTTATGTAAAGTATTTAATTTTCTAATGTAATTTAAAATTGTAATTAAATTATTTATTTAAATTATTTAAATTATGAACGAATTAATTTTTGTTTTATCGCTTCAATTAATTAAAAATAAGTATGTATTGATTATGTAATCATTAAGGTATATAAACGAAAGTGCATTTTTTTGTCATAATTTTAAAAAAAGAAAAAGTAAGTAATTTTTTAAAATTTTTTTATTAATTTTTTTTTTTAGATAACAGATAATATGAATTGCAGAAATGAAACCAAAAAATGAATAATGAAAATTAAGAAAAATGATCAAATTTAATAATGAATAATTAAAATTATGAAATTTGCTGAAATTATGCCAAATTACTTATTTCCAGGTAGATTTTTTTTTTATTTTTTTATTTTATTTTGAATATTATTATTATGCTTCCCATGACATTAACCTCTGAGCAACTCTTCTGAACTCGAAGCTCTGAGCTTTTGAACTCGAAGCTCTGAAGATTTGAACTCGAAGCTCTGAGATTTGAAACTCGAACTCTTTGAGCTCTCTGAACTCAGAGATTTGATGTTAACATTATTAATTATTATTATTTTATTATTATTATTATTATTATTATTATCATTATTATTATTATTATTATTATGATTATTATTATTATTATTATTATTATTATTATTATTATTATTATTATTATTATTTATTATTATTATTATTATTATTATTATTTAGTTTTTAATTATTAAGAATTTTTATTAAAATTTGATTTTTTAATTTAGAATTTTCTTATTTAATTAATTTTTTAATTTAAATTCTAGAAATTATTTAAATAGTTTATTTTAATTTAGAATATTCTAGAAATTAAATTTTTAAATTTTTTATTTTTAAATTAGAATTTTCTAGAAATTTTTAATTAAATATTTTAATTTTCTTTAATTTCTAGAATTGAATATTATTCTATTTTCACATTTTAATTTGAATTTTAAATTATTTTTGATATTATTTTAATAAATTATTTTAATTTATTTTGATTATTAATATTAATTTACTTTCATTAATATATACTTTATAGGTTTGTGATTTTATCCTCGTTACTGTACAATGGAAGACATAGTATTCTCTGCCATAATGTTATGGAGAAATACTATGGTCTTGCTTATCAGGGTTTAAAAATTACATATATCCCCATGCACAATAAGGAATTGTTCATATAATCATTTTATAGGAGCACGCACACCATTTAAATACATTCACCACTAATAAAAAGAATTTTTAATTAATTTGTTGGATTCCTCTGTCAAGGAACCACCTTATAAGAAATTTAAGAAAGAGGTTATTGTCATCAGTGATGATGATGATGAGATAAAAGTTGAGGAAGTTGCTCCAGTTGTTGATCCGATTGTTGATCTGACTGATGTTTCAGTAAGTGATCCAATTGTTGATCTGGTTGATAGTTCTTTGAATCTTGTTGACGAAATAGGAGATTTTATTGTAGTTGATGAATGGGATAGAGATAATTCTGTTATAGTGACTTCTGATATAGTGATATAATACTTCTAATACTTCTGGTTAGAAGAATCACAACATGGTGGTTCAATTGATTACGATGAACCTGTAATTGAGTCTGATCTTTACAAGTGTCATCGTTTTAAAATTAGATGTAAGTAAATATAATATGAGTGAATAATTTTACCAGATTCATTAATTAATAAATTAAATAAAATTATTCATGAAATGAAGAGTGTTAAAATCCAGTTCGGATTACACCTTGAATTTATAAGGGATCATGAGATCAAAACTTGTAATATATCGAATAGAGCGGTTTCTTTTAGCGATGATTTCTTTCGTGAAGGAATAAGGACACTTAATGAAAAGATTGTTATAAGATCTGAATTAGGTAGTAGTTGGGTGTTAAATAGAATTCTGAAATTAATTTTAAAGTCACTAAGATTTCAAATATGTGTAGACTTTCGGGAAGTAGTTATCCCACTCCTCAAATCTCCTTTAAAAGTGGCTATTAAACAATGTCAAAATAACGATAATCTTTGTTTTCCTTTATTGTTAAGAATAATAAACGGAACGCGTTCTTAACAATTTTAGATTATTATCAAAAACATCGAGCATTTCCAAGTAGCAAGTGGTTGCGATGTTGCATCATGGTAACATTATCCACCACTCCATGTCACACAATAAAGAGGACTCTAGAGTTTTCTCTCTGCATCCTTGCTAATTTACCCATTCCGAATAGACTCGATCGAGTCAACCTCATTCTCCACCAAGAAAAGAATTAGCTCTTTAAGTGCGCAATCAGCAATGTCTAAGAATGGTTTCCTCTAATCGATTCCTTCTCTTGTTTTTAATCTATCATTAAGCTAAATTCCCGCTCACTAATCAACTGGATGCTAGAATGTTGCTCCTATATCTATCAGCTGTGCTTAATCTCTAAACTGTTCACAAATTTAGTGAAAATTTTACCATATCTTGCGATTCCGAGATCAATTTTGGTTTTAATTTTTTCTGCAATAAGTATTCTTTAATAGTATTCCCTTGCTATTCCTGAAAAAGGGTGTAGTTGAATAAAAAACCATCATATCGTAACTAAAAGTATAATAAATAGTTTTTATAAAAAGACTTAAAATATGAATAAAATAAGTATGCAGTAGATAGAAGTGAGGAGGCTAGCACAAGGGGGCAATCCCCCATTGGCCAGGCAACCGTTACCATGGCAACCAATGTAGGTCAAGGTCGTTTACCATAGCAACCGCATCTAGGTCACCGTGCCATGGCAATAAGCGCCTAGCAACCATAAAGTAAGGTCAAGGTCGTTGCAGGGTGAAAAAGCAGGTCAATGTCAAAAGGTAGTCAAACGGTCCAATTGAAAACAAGGTCAAAGTCGCGGTTACTAGGTCGAAGAATTGAACGGCGGAGTAAACTGAAGAAGAACAGTTCTTACACCTTTCAATCAGGAACACCCTAACCCTAACCCAACCCTAACCTAAACCCTAACCCTACCCACCTAAACCCCTAACCCTACAGTAATCCAGGTCATGGTTGCGGTTACTAAGGTCGAGAATTGAACGGCGGTAAACTGATAAGAACAGTTCCTACACACTTCCATCAAGAAAAATTGATTTAATAGGTAAATATTTGAGTGTGTGTGTATGTGGTCATAATCCTCAATGATGCTAAATAACTATATATATATGTATTATAACACGTTTTTATATGTAATTTTAATAGGTCAACATTTTGGTGTGTGTGCGTTGTGTGCCCGCATGCTGATCTTAATTTATCAATGATGCTAATAACTATATATGTTTTTTATATGTAATTTTATTAAATAATTATTATGCATGATTAATTTTTTTTATAAAATATATTACATTGAAAACAACAAAGAATGATTTTATTAAGAAAAACAACATTGCGATCATTGTCTTTAATGTTAGATGATTGAATCTACAAGCTTAAAAATAATTATTAAGTTAATTTTGTTAATATTAATTATTACTTAAATCGCCCATTTCACCATTACGATGGAGATTGCATCCTTTTACTATTTCCAAGGCTTGTGAAAGCATTGTCAACTGGAATTGTTTTTTGCTTTGTACGTCCTCCCTAGGATCATAATGATTTTCTTCATAGGAATGTTTTATTTTTATCATGTGTTATATTTAATAAACGAGTTGGTTTCTAAGACCAAGGGCAAATGCTAATCCTCCACAATATTGGCCACATTTTTTAGGAGTACCATCTGATAACATATTGAGGAATATTTGTTGTTTCCGTTCTTGAAGAAGCATTTCCATTATTGAATCTGAAATGTTAATTAATTAATTAAGACATTTATAAATTTTACCTGATTCAATGCGTAAATCCCTCGTTCCACATCCTTCTCCATCAATACCTGTATTCTAAAATCTCCACTCTGTCAGTTTTTCAAATTCTTTACATGATAATCATGTATAGGGATGGTATTAATAATTTTTTCAGAGATTAGACACCTACAATCGTTCAGATACATATTGACATTGTTGGCGAGAATCGATTTTCAAATTTTCAATTTTTTCTTGTTCATTTTTCTTCATTCATATTATTTGATCATTTAATGGATCTATTAAACCGATGTGAGTATCATCATCATCATCATCATCATCATCATCATCATCATCATCATCATCATCATCATCATCATCATCATCATCATCATCATCATCATCATCATCATCATCATCATCATCATCATCATCATCATCATCATCATCATCATCATCATCATCATCATCATCATCATCATCATCATCATCATCATCATCATCATCATCATCATCATCATCATCATCATCATCATCATCATCATCATCATCATCATCATCATCATCATCATCATCATCATCATCATCATCATCATCATCATCATCATCATCATCATCATCATCATCATCATCATCATCATCATCATCATCATCATCATCATCATCATCATCATCATCATCATCATCATCATCATCATCATCATCATCATCATCATCATCATCATCATCATCATCATCATCATCATCATCATCATCATCATCATCATCATCATCATCATCATCATCATCATCATCATCATCATCATCATCATCATCATCATCATCATCATCATCATCATCATCATCATCATCATCATCATCATCATCATCATCATCATCATCATCATCATCATCATCATCATCATCATCATCATCATCATCATCATCATCATCATCATCATCATCATCATCATCATCATCATCATCATCATCATCATCATCATCATCATCATCATCATCATCATCATCATCATCATCATCATCATCATCATCATCATCATCATCATCATCATCATCATCATCATCATCATCATCATCATCATCATCATCATCATCATCATCATCATCATCATCATCATCATCATCATCATCATCATCATCATCATCATCATCATCATCATCATCATCATCATCATCATCATCATCATCATCATCATCATCATCATCATCATCATCATCATCATCATCATCATCATCATCATCATCATCATCAATCATCATCATCATCATCATCATCATCATCATCATCATCATCATCATCATCATCATCATCATCATCATCATCATCATCATCATCATCATCATCATCATCATCATCATCATCATCATCATCATCATCATCATCATCATCATCATCATCATCATCATCATCATCATCATCATCATCATCATCATCAAAAGGTATCTGCCCAAAAAAATATTTTAACAATAGCAATAGCATAAATATATGACTATAATTTTCAAATTTGAAAAGTTTCCCCATCAAATGATTGAACCAATATCCTAATTTCATTCATAAATTTTTAAAACGAAAAAATAAAAATTTTTTGTTATGCATAATTCTATAATTTCCGACACCTACTGTCCGTCATTCTTATTTGAAATTAACTTAGTTAAATTAACATCTTAAATTGAAAAATAAAAAGACATTTTCAAATAATCTATACCTTATAATTAACCCTACATCAAGTTTACCGGGAGTCTTTCTAGTAAGCAGATTATCAATTCGTAATTATAATTATTATAAAATTTTTATTATTTAACCAATTATTAAAAAACATTATTCTAAATTTATTAAAACTACTAAATTTCTAATCATTTAAGTTAAAGTTGTCGAAAGTCCATTCCTTTATATTTTATACAATAAATAAAATAACCCAAATCTAGAATTCACAATCATTTATTGTTACCCAAATTTCATAATAGTTATGTTTCAAACAGTCCTTCTATATATCATCAAACCGTTATCATTCATTTTTTTTCTCGAATTCATAATTAGTAACTTAACAATTAGTAATTTAAATGTTGCAGGCTTAAAAATTGAAAAACGACACCTAAAAATCAAAATTAAAACATAACGCAATGTCTAAACCAAAAGAATTTTTATTGAAAAATTAAACCAAAATAACCTGCACGAAAAACATCCACCTAAATCCATAAATCAAAAGCTACATTCCTTAAATAATGCTAGAAATCAGAAAATCAATAATCATAGTGATAAATCATGATTAAACGTAATGAAACACCGACAACAAACAGGCATCACAATGATGATTCATTCTATTAATAGGTATGCTATATTATGTCCTAAACCTATTATTCGCCGTTAAATTTATCCAGGATGATCAGAGGTCATGACGAAAATTAATATCAATTTGAATAAATAAAAAAAATACCAAGACCATAGCTTACTTATTAACAATGTTTTCCTATTCTTCCACAATCTTATGTAATTATCGCAATAAAGTTTTAAATAATATCGTTCGTTTCGATCGGTATCGCTACTTTTTTAATATGCTGTTGTTTGATGTGTCTCTCAAAATTATGACCGAAAAATTTTTAAGCAGAGGTTCTTCCTTCAAATTATTTTCAATTGTGTCTAAATTTTGTGTCAGTTCTAACTGAAAATGAGAATGCCTTATATACTCCTTTTTTATATACAACAAACGTCAATCATCATAGTTCGTTTTTCGAATTTTCCTATGAAGTTTACACCGTCTTCCTGTTGACAGGAAGCTTTGAATTTTCAACATCGAAAAATCTATGACCTTGTGATTTACGCAAAAACTTGCACTTGAGGTCTAACCTTTCAAATAGGTTAGACCTGCACTTGTTAATTATAATTATACATATTACATTTCCTCATATAATTAAAATATACGGAATTTTAAAATTTCGATATATTTTCTGATTTCTTAACCTTATATCTTTCTCTATGTAAAATTTCAGATCTTTTCGATCTTTCTTTCTTTAAAAATAATAATATTTTCATAAAAATAATAATTTTAATTAATTTCAAAATTAAACAAACGTATGTCTAATTAATTTTTTTATAATAAAAACCTGATTTCTTGTTGAATAATAATTAAATTATTGTTCTAATTATGATAATAATTCCTACCATGATATTTTACTAAATATTTCCAAAACAAATTTAACGTTATTTTTCATTAAATATTTTAAATGGTCATAATAATAATAATAATGATAATATATAATAACAATAATAAAATAACTATAATAATAATAATAATAATAATAATGAATTTTTTTTTGAAATTTTCGAATGAATTCGCAATACTTTAATTAATTTTTCCACATTAGAATTAATATTTAGTCACTATTAACTGCTGTAAATAATTAAATAATAATATTTCTACACTATTTATTTTTCGTCTTTAATTTAGAACGCTACAATTTAGGGAATATATTTTTACTCTATAACATTAATATCATATAAATATAGATATATAATTTTTAATATTATTATTCTTCAATTTTTGTTTTAATCGATCGGTGCTAACTTTATCATCATTTTCTTATTTTCTCATCTAATTTTATTTTTATTGTTTCTCGGTCTGGTATATAATTTATCATTTCAAATTTTCTCAAGCGTTCCCTAGCCCAACAAATTACTGGGGGCCACAAAAAAATTCCGCCACCGGAATTATAATTCACGTTTTTGCTTTATAACTCGCCTGATTTTTTTATATTCTTCTGAAATTTCCTGTTTATACTAGTATGGCCTGTTTTTTCAAGATCCCTCAAGCAAGAATAATGATTGGTCAATAAAAAGAAAGAATTAAATAAAATTGAAATCAATTTTTTATAATCATCAAGATACATTCTTCACACTCCAAAATCGATAATCGAACAAATTAATAATTCAATAATAAATGTTCATTTAATCAATCAAATAATTGTAAATGTTAATTCAATGTTAATGGATCCCAATATCAAAAAGTTTTACCCGTCATCTGTATCAATAGTATTGGAGCCGGAACTGGATCTTCGAATGGAAGATCCGGGATTTTTGTTGGCATTGAGAATTCGCAAGTATAGACTGCATAGAATAATATTTTTCAAACATTAACGGCAATAGAACCGTATTTAGAATTGGGTAAAGCTAGAACTACTTAATAAAATATGAATACAACAACTTTAATGTAAAAGGTTGGAGCGGGGTTTATCGACGCCCAGAAAAATGTTTTGTCCGATACTGAGTTACGGCCAACTCGTTTGGTCGCCTCGCTGAATCGAATTGGCTGGTATTGGCGGTTGTCTTTCTTCGGGAACTTTATCTGTTATTTCTGTCTTTGTGATTGTCTCTTTGTTTTTTTCTCTGTTTGTTAAAAAAAAATTATCTCGAGAACTACTGGCTGTTATTTTTATCATATCGTATAGTCTTTGTCTATTCAATTTCCTGTCCTGACGTATGGGAGGTAACACCACCGCGGATAGGTGTCCTCTTCACTTCCCTCCTTCACCTTTCTCTAGGAATAAATTTGTTTTTCGGCATTCTGTAAAATTTATTGTAAATTTCCTCCTCGTCCTGCTTGGATCTCCTTTATACCTCCTGCCAATCTCTTAATTCTTTTGAAGTTGTATTTGTTGACTTTTGCTTGTGATATTAACCTCAATTGTCTTTTCTAAACTTCGTATTTTCTTTTGATTCCAAATAGTTATCGTTGGATTCTCGACATTTCTCGTGATAATCGTTTGGTCCATTTTTTTCATGTTTCATACGTAAAACTTTTTTACTTCAGCTTCTATTCTCCAAACAGGTTTCTCGCCCAGAGATCTTTGAAACTATTCATTTCCAATCGAATAGGTTTTCCTCATCTTTACAATACCGGTTTTCTGAGTTGAAATTAGAACTTCCAAAAAGTGGATTTTCTCTTTATAATATTTGATGTTTACATTGAAATTTTGGTTTCTGCTGAGTGACTGACTGTATTGGGGTTTTCTAAAATATTTTCCTCGATGGAATTGAGCTCAACTGGTTGAAAATTGAGAGGGATTTTGAGAATTGGACTGAATTGGGATTTGGAAGAACTCTTCTCCCAGAGGTCCATACTGATTATAATGGAATTGTACATTATAACACACATAAAGAATAGATAGATCAAGAATAAAAGCTTGGCTGCATTATATATACAAATATTCGCTGACTATGATTCCGATTAAAGATAGAATGGAATACGAGATTTCGTAATCATGCTGAAAACTCATTGAAAACATAAGATTATCCAGTCACTTTCAATATTGAAATATCCACGAAAAATCCATTTCATAACTCTTTCTATAATGTCCATTTTGTGTTTTATCATATTCCCGATTAATGTTAAGAGAATCCGTTCGATAGCCAAATGTCTCTGCAAAATATGATAATATATTCGTGGTCTTCACACTTTCAAATTCGATGCAATTGTTTGGTTGAGTAACTGTGCGGCTTCTGCTTCTGTTCGCAAATGCATTTAAAAGGTTAACATACTCATCCAATGTTCATTGAAGCTCTCCATAGACTATACAAATGTTCATGAATCAACACCGGTTTTCAATCTCAATATAATATTATAAATATAATAATACACCATATTACTTTTAACACAATTTTACAATTTTATATATATTT
>JACMZG010000510.1:0-17399 GCA_018340805.1 Microvelia longipes | reverse complement strand
GATTAGAACAAAATATCATGATGGGCAAGAGAATTCACAAATCACACAATCTATACATTTCCAAAAACGACTACTATTGAAATCGTTTCCTTCATGAAGGAAAACAGGGTTCTTTTTATGCGAAAACATTTCCTATTAAAATCGACTTAATCGTATAAATGATTAGTTGATTTTTTAAACTGTCAAAAAGCAATTATACTAATATCAAAATTCAGAATGACCGCAAACTTCAAAACGGTCATAGAATTTTACCAGATTATCCGATCAAGCTTTTTATTTTTTAATCGATTTCTAAAATAGTCCTAAACAATTCTTAAAATCGACCATTTTGAGCACTTTTGAATCGATTATCACTACATAAATGTCAAAAAACCCCTAGAACCCTCAAATTTGGAAAAAAACAAACAAAGAAAAGAACTTGGTAAAATCTAGACAAATTTTGAAATAATTCAATCTGGACATGAAAAGGCTTATCATTGAAAAATAAAATTTAAAGAAATGAAAACTACTTAAGTAATACTGAGTAATAGTTTTTAATGACACATTACTATATAAACGTCAAATATCATAAGTTAATATTTGTTTAAACAACTTGAAATATTAAATTGATAAAGATGAGAAACAAATTTCCAAGTAATAGAGATTGATAAATATTCTATTCAATAGTCTTCTGTAATTGTTAATGTTATTATATATGTAATTTTGGAATTGCTTTACAAATGAGGAATTTAAAAAAATTGAACTAATTTTTGATCTTTCATTAAATTGAAAGGTTCAAAATCCTGATGAAACATTTATTCGTATTTTTATGCGACAAGGGGTTTGGTCCTCTCAAAAAATCTGATAAGTAGTTCCACATTTTTTTATAATGAAATTAATTCAATCTTTAAATAATTAAATTTAATTACATATTAATATACTTAGTTGAAATTTGAAAAGAATCTGATTTAGAAAAAAATATCATGATGGGCAAGAGAATTCACAAATCACACATCTATACATTCCAAAAACGACTACTATTGAAAATCGTTTCCTTCATGAAGGAAAACAGGGTTCTTTTTATGCGAAAACATTTCCTATTAAAATCGACTTAATCGTATGAAATGATTAGTTGATTTTTTAAACTGCCAAAAAGCAATATACTAATATCAAAATTCAGAATGACCACAAACTCAAACGGTCATAGAATTTTACCAGATTATCCGATCAAGCTTTTTATTTTTTTAATCGATTTCTAAAATAGTCCTAAACAATCTTAAAATCGACATTTGAGCACTTTTGAATCGATTATCACTACTTAAATGTCAAAAAAAACCCCTAGAACCCTCAAATTTGGAAAAAAACAAACAAGAAAAGAACTTGGTAAAATCTAGACAAATTTTGAAAATAATCAATCTGGACATGAAAAGGCTTATCATTGAAAAATTAAAATTTAAAGAAATGAAACTACTTAAGTAATTACTGAGTAATGTTTTTTAATGACACATTACTATATAAACGTCAAATATCATAAGTAATATTTGTTTAAACAACTTGAAATATTAAATTGATAAAGATGAGAAACAAATTTCAAGTAATAGAGATGATAAATATTCTATTTCAATAGTCTTCTGTAATTGTTAATGTTATTATATATGTAATTTTGGAATTGCTTTACAAATGAGGAATTTTAAAAAATTGAACTAATTTTTGATCTTTCATTAAATTGAAAGGTTCAAAATCTGATGAAACATTTATCGTATTTTATGCGACAAGGGGTTTGGTCTCTCAAAAAAATCTGATAAGTAGTTCCACATTTTTTATAATGAAATTAATTCAATCTTTAAATAATTAAATTTAATTACATATTATATACTTAGTTAAATTTGAAAAGAATCTGATTAGAACAAATATCATGATGGGCAAGAGAATTCACAAATCACACAATCTATAATTTCCAAAAACGACTACTATTGAAAATCGTTTCCTTCATGAAGGAAAACAGGTTCTTTTATGCGAAAACATTTCCTATTAAATCGACTTAATCGTATAAAATATTAGTTTTTTTTAAACTGCCAAAAAGCAATATACTAATATGAAAATTCAAGAATGACCGAAAACTTCAAACGGTCATAGAATTTTACCAGATTATCCGATCAAGCTTTTTATTTTTTTAATCGATTCCTAAAATAGTCCTAAACAATTCTTAAATCGACATTTAGCACTTTGAATCGATTATCACTACTTAATTGTCAAAAAACCTAGAACCCTCAAATTTGGAAAAAAAACAACAAAAAAGAACTTGGTAAAATCTAGACAAATTTGAAATAATTCAATCTGGACATGAAAAAGGCTTTATCATTGAAAAATTAAAATTTAAAGAAATGAAACTACTTAAGTAATACTGAGTAATATGTTTTTTAATGACACATTATCTATATAAACGTCAAATATCATAAGTAATATTTGTTTTAAACAACTTGAAATATTAAATTGATAAAGATGAGAAACAAATTTCCAAGTAATAGAGATTGATAAATATTCTATTTCAATAGTCTTCTGTAATTGTTAATGTTTATTATATATGTAATTTTGGAATTGCTATTACAAATGAGGAATTTTAAAAATTGAACTAATTTTGATCTTTCATTAAATTGAAAGGTTCAAAAATCCTGATGAAACATTTATCGTATTTTTATGCGACAAGGGTTTGGTCCTCTCAAAAAAAATCTGATAAGTAGTTCCACATTTTTTTATAATGAAATTAATTCAATCTTTAAATAATTAAATTTAATTACATATTAATATACTTAGTTAAATTTGAAAAGAATCTGATTAGAACAAAATATCATGATGGCAAGAGAATTCACAAAATCACACAATCTATACATTTCCAAAAACGACTACTATTGAAAATCGTTTCCTTCATGAAGGAAAACAGGGTTCTTTTATGCGAAAACATTCCTATTAAAATCGACTTAATCGTATAAATGATTAGTTGATTTTTTAAACTGCCAAAAAGCAATATACTAATATGAAAATTCAGAATGACCACAAACTTCAAACGGTCATAGAATTTACCAGATTATCCGATCAAGCTTTTTATTTTTTTAATCGATTCCTAAAATAGTCCTAAACAATTCTTAAAATCGACATTTGAGCACTTTGAATCGATTATCACTACATTGTCAAAAACCCTAGAACCCTCAAATTTGGAAAAAAAAACAAAAAAAAAGTAAAATCTAGACAAATTTTGAAATAATTCAATCTGGACATGAAAAAGGCTTATCATTGAAAAATTAAAATTTAAAAAATGAAACTACTTAAGTAATACTGAGTAATATTTTTTTAATGACACATTATCTATATAAACGTCAAATATCATAAGTAATATTTGTTTAAACAACTTGAAATATTAAATTGATAAAGATGAGAAACAAATTTCCAAGTAATAGAGATTGATAAATATTCTATTTCAATAGTCTTCTGTAATTGTTAATGTTATTATATATGTAATTTTGGAATTGCTATTACAAATGAGGAATTTTAAAAATTGAACTAATTTTGATCTTTCATTAAATTGAAAGGTTCAAAATCCTGATGAAACATTTATCGTATTTTTATGCGACAAGGGGTTTGGTCCTCTCAAAAAAATCTGATAAGTAGTTCCACATTTTTTTATAATGAAATTAATTCAATCTTTAAATAATTAAATTTAATTACATATTAATATACTTAGTTAATTTGAAAAGAATCTGATTAGAACAAAATATCATGATGGCAAGAGAATTCACAAATCACACAATCTATACATTTCCAAAAACGACTACTATTGAAAATCGTTTCCTTCATGAAGGAAAACAGGGTTCTTTTATGCGAAAACATTTCCTATTAAAATCGACTTAATCGTATAAAATGATTAGTTGATTTTTTAAACTGCCAAAAAGCAATATACTAATAAAAATTCAGAATGACCGAAACTTCAAACGGTCATAGAATTTTACCAGATTATCCGATCAAGCTTTTTTTTTTTTAATCGATTCTAAAAATAGTCCTAAACATTCTTAAATCGACATTTGAGCACTTTTGAATCGATTATCACTACTTAATGTCAAAAAACCCCTAGAACCCTCAAATTTGGAAAAAAACAAACAAGAAAAGAACTTGGTAAAATCTAGACAAATTTTGAAATAATTCAATCTGGACATGAAAAAGGCTTATCATTGAAAAATTAAAATTTAAAGAAATGAAACTACTTAAGTAATACTGAGTAATATGTTTTTTAATGACACATTATCTATATAAACGTCAAATATCATAAGTAATATTTGTTTAAACAACTTGAAATATTAAATTGATAAAGATGAGAAACAAATTTCCAAGTAATAGAGATTGATAAATATTCTATTTCAATAGTCTTCTGTAATTGTTAATGTTATTATATATGCAATTTGGAATTGCTTTACAAATGAGGAATTTTAAAAATTGAACTAATTTTGATCTTTCATTAAATTGAAAGGTTCAAAATCCTGATGAAACATTTATCGTATTTTTATGCGACAAGGGGTTTGGTCCTCTCAAAAAAATCTGATAAGTAGTTCCACATTTTTTTATAATGAAATTAATTCAATCTTTAAATAATTAAATTAATTACATATTAATATACTTAGTTGAATTTGAAAAGAATCTGATTAGAACAAAATATCATGATGGGCAAGAGAATTCACAAATCACACAATCTATACATTTCCAAAAACGACTACTATTGAAAATCGTTTCCTTCATGAAGGAAAACAGGGTTCTTTTATGCGAAAACATTTCCTATTAAAATCGACTTAATCGTATAAAATGATTAGTTGATTTTTTAAACTGCCAAAAAGCAATATACTAATATAAATTCAGAATGACCGAAAACTTCAAACGGTCATAGAATTTTACCAGATTATCCGATCAAGCTTTTTATTTTTTAATCGATTCTAAAATAGTCCTAAACAATTCTTAAATCGACATTTGAGCACTTTTGAATCGATTATCACTACTTAAATGTCAAAAAACCCCTAGAACCCTCAAATTTGGAAAAAAACAAAAAAAAAGAACTTGGTAAAATCTAGACAAATTTTGAAATAATTCAATCTGGACATGAAAAGGCTTATCATTGAAAAATTAAAATTTAAAGAAATGAAACTACTTAAGTAATACTGAGTAATATGTTTTTTAATGACACATTATCTATATAAACGTCAAATATCATAAGTAATATTTGTTTAAACAACTTGAAATATTAAATTGATAAAGATGAGAAACAAATTTCCAAGTAATAGAGATTGATAAATATTCTATTTCAATAGTCTTCTGTAATTGTTAATGTTATTATATATGTAATTTTGGAATTGTATTACAAATGAGGAATTTTAAAAAATTGAACTAATTTTGATCTTTCATTAAATTGAAAGGTTCAAAATCCTGATGAAACATTTATCGTATTTTTATGCGACAAGGGGTTTGGTCCTCTCAAAAAAATCTGATAAGTAGTTCCACATTTTTTTATAATGAAATTAATTCAATCTTTAAATAATTAAATTTAATTACATATTAATATACTTAGTTTAATTTGAAAAGAATCTGATTAGAACAAAATATCATGATGGGCAAGAGAATTCACAAATCACACAATCTATACATTTCCAAAAACGACTACTATTGAAAATCGTTTCCTTCATGAAGGAAAACAGGGTTCTTTTATGCGAAAACATTTCCTATTAAAATCGACTTAATCGTATAAAATGATTAGTTGATTTTTTAAACTGCCAAAAGCAATATACTAATATGAAAATTCAGAATGACCGAAACTTCAAACGGTCATAGAATTTTACCAGATTATCCGATCAAGCTTTTTATTTTTTAATCGATTTCTAAAATAGTCCTAAACATTCTTAAAATCGACATTTGAGCACTTTTGAATCGATTATCACTACTTAAATGTCAAAAAACCCCTAGAACCCTCAAATTTGGAAAAAAACAAACAAAAAGAACTTGGTAAAATCTAGACAAATTTTGAAATAATTCAATCTGGACATGAAAAAGGCTTATCATTGAAAAATTAAAATTTAAAGAAATGAAACTACTTAAGTAATACTGAGTAATATGTTTTTTAATGACACATTATCTATATAAACGTCAAATATCATAAGTAAATATTTGTTTAAACAACTTGAAATATTAAATTGATAAAGATGAGAAACAAATTTCCAAGTAATAGAGATTGATAAATATTCTATTTCAATAGTCTTCTGTAATTGTTAATGTTATTATATATGTAATTTTGGAATTGCTATTACAAATGAGGAATTTTAAAAATTGAACTAATTTTGATCTTTCATTAAATTGAAAGGTTCAAAATCCTGATGAAACATTTATCGTATTTTTATGCGACAAGGGTTTGGTCCTCTCAAAAAAATCTGATAAGTAGTTCCACATTTTTTTATAATGAAATTAATTCAATCTTTAAATAATTAAATTTAATTACATATTAATATACTTAGTTAAATTTGAAAAGAATCTGATTAGAACAAAATATCATGATGGGCAAGAGAATTCACAAATCACACAATCTATACATTTCCAAAAACGACTACTATTGAAAATCGTTTCCTTCATGAAGGAAAACAGGGTTCTTTTATGCGAAAACATTTCCTATTAAAATCGACTTAATCGTATAAAATGATTAGTTGATTTTTTAAACTGCCAAAAAGCAATATACTAATATGAAAATTCAGAATGACCGAAAACTTCAAACGGTCATAGAATTTTACCAGATTATCCGATCAAGCTTTTTATTTTTTTAATCGATTCCTAAAATAGTCCTAAACAATTCTTAAAATCGACATTTGAGCACTTTTGAATCGATTATCACTACTTAATTGTCAAAAAAACCCCTAGAACCCTCAAATTTGGAAAAAAAACAAACAAAAAAAGAACTTGGTAAAATCTAGACAAATTTTGAAATAATTCAATCTGGACATGAAAAAGGCTTATCATTGAAAAATTAAAATTTAAAGAAATGAAACTACTTAAGTAATACTGAGTAATATGTTTTTTAATGACACATTATCTATATAAACGTCAAATATCATAAGTAATATTTGTTTTAAACAACTTGAAATATTAAATTGATAAAGATGAGAAAAAATTTCCAAGTAATAGAGAATTGATAAATATTCTATTTCAATAGTCTTCTGTAATTGTTAATGTTATTATATATGTAATTTTGGAATTGCTATTACAAATGAGGAATTTTAAAAAATTGAACTAATTTTGATCTTTCATTAAATTGAAAGGTTCAAAATCCTGATGAAACATTTATCGTATTTTTATGCGACAAGGGGTTTTGGTCCTCTCAAAAAAATCTGATAAGTAGTTCCACATTTTTTTATATAATGAAATTAATTCAATCTTTAAATAATTAAATTTAATTACATATTAATATACTTAGTTAAATTTGAAAAGAATCTGATTAGAACAAAATATCATGATGGGCAAGAGAATTCACAATCACACAATCTATACATTTCCAAAAACGACTACTATTGAAAATCGTTTCCTTCATGAAGGAAAACAGGGTTCTTTTATGCGAAAACATTTCCTATTAAAATCGACTTAATCGTATAAAATGATTAGTTGATTTTTTAAACTGCCAAAAAGCAATATACTAATATGAAAAATTCAGAATGACCCAAACTTCAAACGGTCATAGAATTTTACCAGATTATCCGATCAAGCTTTTTATTTTTTAATCGATTTCTAAAATAGTCCTAAACAATTCTTAAATCGACATTTGAGCACTTTTGAATCGATTATCACTACTTAAATTGTCAAAAAACCCCTAGAACCCTCAAATTTGGAAAAAAACAAAACAAAAAAGAACTTGGTAAAATCTAGACAAATTTTGAAATAATTCAATCTGGACATGAAAAGGCTTATCATTGAAAAATAAAATTTAAAGAAATGAAACTACTTAAGTAATACTGAGTAATATGTTTTTAATGACACATTATCTATATAAACGTCAAATATCATAAGTAATATTTGTTTAAACAACTTGAAATATTAAATTGATAAAGATGAGAAACAAATTTCCAAGTAATAGAGATTGATAAATATTCTATTTCAATAGTCTTCTGTAATTGTTAATGTTATATATGCAATTTTGGAATTGCTTTACAAATGAGGAATTTTAAAAAATTGAACTAATTTTGATCTTTCATTAAATTGAAAGGTTCAAAATCCTGATGAAACATTTATCGTATTTTTATGCGACAAGGGTTTGGTCCTCTCAAAAAAATCTGATAAGTAGTTCCACATTTTTTATAATGAAATTAATTCAATCTTTAAATAATTAAATTTAATTACATATTAATATACTTAGTTAAATTTGAAAAGAATCTGATTAGAACAAAATATCATGATGGGCAAGAGAATTCACAAATCACACAATCTATACATTTCCAAAAACGACTACTATTGAAAATCGTTTCCTTCATGAAGGAAAACAGGGTTCTTTTATGCGAAAACATTTCCTATTAAAATCGACTTAATCGTATAAAATGATTAGTTGATTTTTTAAACTGCCAAAAAGCAATATACTAATATGAAAATTCAGAATGACCGAAAACTTCAAACGGTCATAGAATTTTACCAGATTATCCGATCAAGCTTTTATTTTTTTTAATCGATTTCTAAAATAGTCCTAAACAATTCTTAAATCGACATTTGAGCACTTTTGAATCGATTATCACTACATAAATGTCAAAAAACCCCTAGAACCTCAAATTTGGAAAAAACAAACAAGAAAAAGAACTTGGTAAAATCTAGACAAATTTTGAAATAATTCAATCTGGACATGAAAAAGGCTTATCATTGAAAAATTAAAATTTAAAGAAATGAAACTACTTAAGTAATACTGAGTAATATGTTTTTTAATGACACATTATCTATATAAACGTCAAATATCATAAGTAATATTTGTTTAAACAACTTGAAATATTAAATTGATAAAGATGAGAAACAAATTTTCCAAGTAATAGAGATTGATAAATATTCTATTTCAATAGTCTTCTGTAATTGTTAATGTTATTATATATGTAATTTTGGAATTGCTTATTACAAATGAGGAATTTTTAAAAAATTGAACTAATTTTGATCTTTCATTAAATTGAAAGGTTCAAAATCCTGATGAAACATTTATCGTATTTTTATGCGACAAGGGGTTTGGTCCTCTCAAAAAATCTGATAAGTAGTTCCACATTTTTTTATAATGAAATTAATTCAATCTTTAAATAATTAAATTTAATTACATATTAATATACTTAGTTAAATTTGAAAAGAATCTGATTAGAACAAAATATCATGATGGGCAAGAGAATTCACAAATCACACAATCTATACATTTCCAAAAACGACTACTATTGAAAATCGTTTCCTTCATGAAGGAAAACAGGGTTCTTTTATGCGAAAACATTTCCTATTAAAATCGACTTAATCGTATAAAAATATTAGTTGATTTTTTAAACTGCCAAAAAGCAATATACTAATATGAAAATTCAGAATGACCGAAAACTTCAAACGGTCATAGAATTTTACCAGATTATCCGATCAAGCTTTTATTTTTTTAATCGATTCCTAAAATAGTCCTAAACAATTCTTAAATCGACATTTGAGCACTTTTGAATCGATTATCACTACTTAATTGTCAAAAAAACCCTAGAACCCTCAAATTTGGAAAAAAACAAACAAAAAAAGAACTTGGTAAAATCTAGACAAATTTTGAAATAATTCAATCTGGACATGAAAAGGCTTATCATTGAAAAATTAAAATTTAAAGAAATGAAACTACTTAAGTAATACTGAGTAATATGTTTTTTAATGACACATTATCTATATAAACGTCAATATCATAAGTAATATTTGTTTAAACAACTTGAAATATTAAATTGATAAAGATGAGAAACAAATTTCCAAGTAATAGAGATTGATAAATATTCTATTTCAATAGTCTTCTGTAATTGTTAATGTTATTATATATGTAATTTTGGAATTGCTATTACAAATGAGGAATTGGAATTTTAAAAATTGAATAATTTTGATCTTTCATTAAATTGAAAGGTTCAAAATCCTGATGAAACATTTATCGTATTTTTATGCGACAAGGGGTTTGGTCCTCTCAAAAAAATCTGATAAGTAGTTCCACATTTTTTTATAATGAAATTAATTCAATCTTTAAATAATTAAATTTAATTACATATTAATATACTTAGTTAAATTTGAAAAGAATCTGATTAGAACAAAATATCATGATGGGCAAGAGAATTCACAAATCACACAATCTATACATTTCCAAAAACGACTACTATTGAAAATCGTTTCCTTCATGAAGGAAACAGGGTTCTTTTTTTATGCGAAAACATTTCCTATTAAAATCGACTTAATCGTATAAATGATTAGTTGATTTTTAAACTGTCAAAAAGCAATATACTAATATGAAAATTCAGAATGACCGAAAACTTCAAACGGTCATAGAATTTTACCAGATTATCCGATCAAGCTTTTTTTTTTTTTAATCGATTCTAAAATAGTCCTAAACAATTCTTAAAATCGACATTTTGAGCACTTTTGAATCGATTATCACTACTTAATGTCAAAAAACCCCTAGAACCCTCAAATTTGGAAAAAAACAAACAAAGAAAAGAACTTGGTAAAATCTAGACAAATTTTGAAATAATCAATCTGACATGAAAAAGGCTTATCATTGAAAAATTAAAATTTAAAGAAATGAAACTACTTAAGTAATACTGAGTAATATGTTTTTTAATGACACATTATCTATATAAACGTCAAATATCATAAGTAATTTTTTTAAACAACTTGAAATATTAAATTGATAAAGATGAGAAACAAATTTCCAAGTAATAGAGATTGATAAATATTCTATTTCAATAGTCTTCTGTAATTGTTAATGTTATTATATATGTAATTTTGGAATTGCTTTTACAAATGAGGAATTTTAAAAAATTGAACTAATTTTGATTTCATTAAATTGAAAGGTTCAAAATCCTGATGAAACATTTATCGTATTTTTATGCGACAAGGGGTTTGGTCTCTCAAAAAATCTGATAAGTAGTTCCACATTTTTTTATAATGAAATTAATTCAATCTTTAAATAATTAAATTTAATTACATATTAATATACTTAGTTGAATTTGAAAAGAATCTGATTAGAACAAAATATCATGATGGGCAAGAGAATTCACAAAATCACACAATCTATACATTTCCAAAAACGACTACTATTGAAAATCGTTTCCTTCATGAAGGAAAACAGGGTTCTTTTATGCGAAAACATTTCCTATTAAAATCGACTTAATCGTATGAAATGATTAGTTGATTTTTAAACTGCCAAAAGCAATATACTAATATCAAAATTCAGAATGACCGAAAACTTCAAACGGTCATAGAATTTTACCAGATTATCGATCAAGCTTTTTATTTTTTTAATCGATTCTAAAATAGTCCTAAACAATTCTTAAAATCGACATTTGAGCACTTTTGAATCGATTATCACTACTTAATGTCAAAAAACCCTAGAACCCTCAAATTTGGAAAAAAACAAACAAAGAAAAGAACTTGGTAAAATCTAGACAAATTTTGAAATAATTCAATCTGGACATGAAAAAGGCTTATCATTGAAAAATTAAAATTTAAAGAAATGAAACTACTTAAGTAATACTGAGTAATATGTTTTTTTAATGACACATTATCTATATAAACGTCAAATATCATAAGTAAATATTTGTTTAAACACTTGAAATATTAAATTGATAAAGATGAGAAACAAATTTCCAAGTAATAGAGATTGATAAATATTCTATTTCAATAGTCTTCTGTATTGTTATGTTAATGTTATTAATATTAATTGCTTTTACACAAATGAGAGAATTTTAAAAAATTGAACTAATTTTGATCTTTCATTAAATTGAAAGGTTCAAAATCCTGATGAAACATTTATCGTATTTTTATGCGACAAGGGTTTGGTCTCTCAAAAAAATCTGATAAGTAGTTCCACATTTTTTTATAATGAAATTAATTCAATCTTAAATAATTAAATTTAATTACATATTAATATACTTAGTTAAATTTGAAAAGAATCTGATTAGAACAAAAATCATGATGGGCAAGAGAATTCACAAATCACACAATCTATACATTTCCAAAAACGACTACTATTGAAAATCGTTTCCTTCATGAAGGAAAACAGGGTTCTTTTATGCGAAAACATTTCCTATTAAAATCGACTTAATCGTATGAAATGATTAGTTGATTTTTTAAACTGCCAAAAAGCAATATACTAATATGAAAATTCAGAATGACCGAAAACTTCAAACGGTCATAGAATTTTACCAGATTATCCGATCAAGCTTTTATTTTTTTAATCGATTCTAAAATAGTCCTAAACAATTCTTAAAATCGACATTTTAGCACTTTTGAATCGATTATCACTACTTAATTGTCAAAACACCTCTAGAACCTCAAATTTGGAAAAAAACAAACAAAGAAAAGAACTTGGTAAAATCTAGACAAATTTTGAAATAATTCAATCTGGACATGAAAAAGGCTTATCATTGAAAAATTAAAATTTAAAGAAATGAAACTACTTAAGTAATACTGAGTAATATGTTTTTTAATGACACATATCTATATAAACGTCAAATATCATAAGTAATATTTGTTTAAACAACTTGAAATATTAAATTGATAAAGATGAGAAACAAATTTCCAAGTAATAGAGATTGATAAATATTCTATTTCAATAGTCTTCTGTAATTGTTAATGTTATTATATATGTAATTTTGGAATTGCTATTACAAATGAGGAATTTTAAAAAATTGAACTAATTTTGATCTTTCATTAAATTGAAAGGTTCAAAATCCTGATGAAACATTTATCGTATTTTTATGCGACAAGGGGTTTGGTCCTCTCAAAAAATCTGATAAGTAGTTCCACATTTTTTTATAATGAAATTAATTCAATCTTTAAATAATTAAATTTAATTACATATTAATATACTTAGTTGAATTTGAAAAGAATCTGATTAGAACAAAATATCATGATGGGCAAGAGAATTCACAAATCACACAATCTATACATTTCCAAAAACGACTACTATTGAAAATCGTTTCCTTCATGAAGGAAAACAGGGTTCTTTTATGCGAAAACATTTCCTATTAAAATCGACTTAATCGTATAAAATGATTAGTTGATTTTTTAAACTGCCAAAAAGCAATATACTAATATCAAAATTCAGAATGACCGAAAACTTCAAACGGTCATAGAATTTTACCAGATTATCCGATCAAGCTTTTTATTTTTTTTAATCGATTCTAAAATAGTCCTAAACAATTCTTAAAATCGACATTTGAGCACTTTTGAATCGATTATCACTACTAATTGTCAAAAAACCCTAGAACCCTCAAATTTGGAAAAAACAAACAAAGAAAAGAACTTGGTAAAATCTAGACAAATTTTGAAATAATTCAATCTGGACATGAAAAAGGCTTATCATTGAAAAATTAAAATTTAAAGAAATGAAACTACTTAAGTAATACTGAGTAATATGTTTTTTAATGACACATTATCTATATAAACGTCAAATATCATAAGTAATATTTGTTTAAACAACTTGAAATATTAAATTGATAAAGATGAGAAACAATTTCCAAGTAATAGAGATTGATAAATATTCTATTTCAATAGTCTTCTGTAATTGTTAATGTTATTATATATGTAATTTTGGAATTGCTATTACAAATGAGGAATTTTAAAAAATTGAACTATTTTGATCTTTCATTAAATTGAAAGGTTCAAAATCCTGATGAAACATTTATCGTATTTTTATGCGACAAGGGTTTGGTCCTCTCAAAAAAATCTGATAAGTAGTTCCACATTTTTTTATAATGAAATTAATTCAATCTTTAAATAATTAAATTTAATTACATATTAATATACTTAGTTAAATTTGAAAAGAATCTGATTAGAACAAAATATCATGATGGGCAGAGAATTCACAAATCACACAATCTATACATTCCAAAAACGACTACTATTGAAAATCGTTTCCTTCATGAAGGAAAACAGGGTTCTTTTATGCGAAAACATTTCCTATTAAAATCGACTTAATCGTATAAATGATTAGTTGATTTTTTAAACTGCAAAAAGCAATATACTAATATCAAAATTCAGAATGACCGAAAAACTTCAAACGGTCATAGAATTTTACCAGATTATCCGATCAAGCTTTTTATTTTTTTAATCGATTTCCTAAAATAGTCCTAAACAATTCTTAAAATCGACATTTTAGCACTTTTGAATCGATTATCACTACTTAATTGTCAAAAAACCCTAGAACCCTCAAATTTTGGAAAAAAACAAACAAAGAAAAGAACTTGGTAAAATCTAGACAAATTTTTGAAATAATTCAATCTGGACATGAAAAAGGCTTATCATTGAAAATTAAAATTTAAAGAAATGAAACTACTTAGTAATACTGAGTAATATGTTTTTTAATGACACATTATCTATATAAACGTCAAATATCATAAGTAATATTTGTTTAAACAACTTGAAATATTAAATTGATAAAGATGAGAAACAAATTTCCAAGTAATAGAGATTGATAAATATTCTATTTCAATAGTCTTCTGTAATTGTTAATGTTATTATATATGTAATTTTGGAATTGCTTTTACAAATGAGGAATTTTAAAAAATTGAACTAATTTTGATCTTTCATTAAATTGAAAGGTTCAAAATCCTGATGAAACATTATCGTATTTTTATGCGACAAGGGGTTTGGTCCTCTCAAAAAAAATCTGATAAGTAGTTCCAACATTTTTTTATAATGAAATTAATTCAATCTTTAAATAATTAAATTTAATTACATATTAATATACTTAGTTAAATTTGAAAAGAATCTGATTAGAACAAATATCATGATGGGCAAGAATTCACAAATCACACAATCTATACATTTCCAAAAACGACTACTATTGAAAATCGTTTCCTTCATGAAGGAAAACAGGGTTCTTTTATGCGAAAACATTTCCTATTAAAATCGACTTAATCGTATAAAATGATTAGTTGATTTTTTAAACTGTCAAAAAGCAATATACTAATATCAAAATTCAGAATGACCGAAAACTTCAAACGGTCATAGAATTTTACCAGATTATCCGATCAAGCTTTTATTTTTTTTAATCGATTTCCTAAAATAGTCCTAAACAATTCTTAAAATCGACATTTTAGCACTTTTGAATCGATTATCACTACTTAAATGTCAAAAACCCTAGAACCCTCAAATTTGGAAAAAACAAACAAAAAAAGAACTTGGTAAAATCTAGACAAATTTTGAAATAATTCAATCTGGACATGAAAAAGGCTTATCATTGAAAAATTAAAAATTTAAAGAAATGAAACTACTTAAGTAATACTGAGTAATATGTTTTTTAATGACACATTATCTATATAAACGTCAAATATCATAAGTAATATTTGTTTAAACAACTTGAAATATTAAATTGATAAAGATGAGAAACAAATTTTCCAAGTAATAGAGATTGATAAATATTCTATTTCAATAGTCTTCTGTAATTTTTAATGTTATTATATATGTAATTTTGGAATTGCTTTACAAATGAGGAATTTTAAAAATTGAACTAATTTTGATCTTTCATTAAATTGAAAGGTTCAAAATCCTGATGAAACATTTATCGTATTTTTATGCGACAAGGGGTTTGGTCCTCTCAAAAAAATCTGATAAGTAGTTCCACATTTTTTTTATAATGAAATTAATTCAATCTTTAAATAATTAAATTTAATTACATATTAATATACTTAGTTAATTTGAAAAGAATCTGATTAGAACAAAATATCATGATGGGCAAGAGAATTCACAAATCACACAATCTATACATTTCCAAAAACGACTACTATTGAAAATCGTTTCCTTCATGAAGGAAAACAGGGTTCTTTTATGCGAAAACATTTCCTATTAAAATCGACTTAATCGTATAAAATGATTAGTTGATTTTTTAAACTGCCAAAAAGCAATATACTAATATCAAAATTCAGAATGACCGAAACTTCAAACGGTCATAGAATTTTACCAGATTATCCGATCAAGCTTTTTATTTTTTTAATCGATTCCTAAAATAGTCCTAAACAATTCTTAAAATCGACATTTTAGCACTTTTTGAATCGATTATCACTACTTAATGTCAAAAACCCTAGAACCCTCAAATTTGGAAAAAAACAAACAAAAAAAAGAACTTGGTAAAATCTAGACAAATTTTGAATAATTCAATCTGGACATGAAAAGGCTTATCATTGAAAAATTAAAATTTAAAGAAATGAAACTACTTAAGTAATACTGAGTAATATGTTTTTAATGACACATTATCTATATAAACGTCAAATATCATAAGTAATATTTGTTTAAACAACTTGAAATATTAAATTGATAAAGATGAGAAACAAATTCCAAGTAATAGAGATTGATAAATATTCTATTTCAATAGTCTTCTGTAATTGTTAATGTTATTATATATGTAATTTTGGAATTGCTTTACAAATGAGGAATTTTAAAAAATTGAACTATTTTTGATCTTTCATTAAATTGAAAGGTTCAAAATCCTGATGAAACATTTATCGTATTTTTATGCGACAAGGGTTTGGTCTTCTCAAAAAATCTGATAAGTAGTTCCACATTTTTTTTATAATGAATTAATTCAATCTTTAAATAATTAAATTTAATACTATTAATAATACTTAGTTAAATTTGAAAAGAATCTGATTAGACAAAATTCATGATGGGCAAGAGAATTCACAAATCACACAATCTATACATTTCCAAAAACGACCTACTATTGAAATCGTTTCCTTCATGAAGGAAAACAAACAGGGTTCTTTTATGCGAAACATTTCCTATTAAAATCGACTTAATCGTATAAATGATTAGTTGATTTTTTAAACTGCCAAAAAGCAATATACTAATATGAAAAATTCAGAATGACCGAAAACTTCAAACGGTCATAGAATTTTACCAGATTAATCCGATCAAGCTTTTTATTTTTTAATCGGATTTCCTAAAATAGTCCAAACAATTCTTAAAAATCGACATTTTAGCAAACTTTTGAATCGATTATCACTATTAATTGTCAAAACACCCTCTAAGAAAACCCTCAAATTTGGAAAAAAACAAACAAAAAAAAGAACTTGGTAAAATCTAGACAAATTTTGAAATGATTCAATCTGGACATGAAAAAGGCTTATCATCTGAAAAATTAAAAATTAAAGAAATGAAACTTCTAATAA
>JACMZG010000050.1:80829-90760 GCA_018340805.1 Microvelia longipes | reverse complement strand
ATGAACTTTGTTAAATTAAAGTAAACTTTTTAATATAAATCTATAAGGATGATATACTTCTATACATTTCTGGTAAAAATGAATCTAATACAACATTAACTTGTCATTTTATAGTGCTTCATTGCAAATATTTTTTAGGGTCTAAAATTTATTAATATTGATGAAAATGTTTGAATGTTAAAGAATTTTCTTTTTAATTTATAATTTTAAGAAGGATATATTTTTTCTATGGTGTTTCACAGTGAGATAATTTAGGACCTGTTTTATTTTAAGTAATTAATTAATTAATTTATCGGCGGGAAAAATCAATATAAATTTTTATTAGAACGCAGTTTTTCATGTTGTTTTTGCTACAAGATGTCATCGTCAGCGGCGGATAAAAGTGAAGAGATAAGTGAGCCACAGGTGGTTGTTGTTAAAAAACCGGTTGTTTCCTTGACAACATGTATTATAAACAATCAACAGGTCAATAATAAAAGAAACAATAATAAACATGAAAACCCGGTTATATTGGAAACAGTGAGCAAGGTGCTTCAAGGATATGACTGGACGCTAGAGCCCAAACAGACCAAGTAAGCATCTACTAAGTTTTCTTTATTTTTAAAGAAAAGGTGGCCAAACCACTGGCTAAATTCCTGATACTTAAATTCTTAAGGGAATCACTCTAATGAGGTTGTTGTGTGGCAGACTAGATTAATCTTTTTCTCTTTTCTGATTAAAATTTTTAAAATTTAAATTGAAGTTTGAAAACTGTGTAATTTGAAGATCAAATTCAGAGGTCGCAACAAAACAAGTTATAACTTGACACTATATATAATATACTATATATGTATATATATATATATATATATATATATATATATATATATAATATATATAATATATATATATATATATATATATATATATATATATATATATATATATATATATATATATATTATATAAACAACTCCAAGTTACCAAACAAAAAAATCATTGGTGAAAATGCAGGATTTTTTTAAACAGTGAAAAAATAAATTTCACTGAGCACTGAGTTGAAAAAAATCCCGTCTGGAGCCGATAGGACCACTTAAAGTGACCGAAAAGTCTTAAAAAAGGCGATTAATTACCGGAAAACCTGTGTGAAATGTGGTGGTATGCATGTTGGGCGAATCCCTTTTGGACTTAAAGTCCTTTTCCTAGCTTAAGGTCCTGGTTTATGCTTTATAACTTAAGCAGCAACTCAATTATCAAGCATTACTTGATAATTAAGTTAAATAAAGAAGTTACAAATTAAAATCAATCAAGCATTACTTGTAACTCATTTTTTGTAATCCTTTAAAGATAAAAACTAAGAGAAGTTTAAAGTAGTGCAAATAAAGGTGTGCACTACCAATTATAGAGGCATAGTTTTGTATAACCAACAGTAAAATTTTTACAAAATTGTTTGTAAAACCGTTTGTAACCAAAAACTAAAATCTTAGGTTACACCTCAGCAGGTAACATTCGACTTTGTCTCGTCAGTCAAAAAGCATTTTCCTAACTCGGCTTTCCCTCTGCTGTAAATTTGTTATGTCAATCATCGCTTTCGGCTCATTTCTAAAAACAAAAACTTGTCAGCAAAATGCCATTTTGCTGCCTTGTGACATTAATCACTATTCCAGATAGAAATAAAATATTTATTCATATGATTAGATCATAAGTTTATTATAAACTATCAAATAAAATTGCATATTAACAGATAATCTCAACTAGTTTATGTTTTCAAACATAAAGATATTAAATCACTTATACTGACATAAGAAGAAGAAGTATAAATCATAAATATATATTTCAAAAAATTCCGAGCTGAAAACATCTCAGATTAATTTAACGATAACTAATTTTCTTCTTTATATTTTGGTTTTAATTCTAAAATCTAGATAAGAGACGTCAGTAGGAAATTTGTGTTATACTCTTTAGTTATTAGGACCATTAGAGTTGAGTTTGGAAAATAATGTCGCACCAACGAGTGTTTGACGCTTGAAATGGATTTGTAGCCGTTATTAATTACTTATTTTACTGAATAAAACAACAATAGATTATTTTCATACATTCCGCCCCAAAATGTAAAACTTAAATACTAAAAAATGATAATATAAAATTTGCGTCGGTACCTAGATTTGAACTCGGGAACCATAGCTGTAAGTAATCGTATCGCCCTCGGACCAGTTTTATTAAATTAAGCACCTCAAAAAACATCGTAAACTGATACTCGAAAAATTTCTTTTACTGACCTTTTTTTTGGGTTTTTAGACATTTTGGTCACTCAAAGTCGTCGTAGCGACTTGGATCGAAATCATTCGATTAGCCCCCCAAAAAACATAAATACCTTTTTCGCAGGCAAAATACAAAAGGATACATAAATATAATATATATATTATATATATATATATATATATATATATTATAAATATAATAGTTTTTTTATTACGTAACTAACCCGCCGAAAATGAGGGTGTATAAACAAAATAAAATCAAACGCTGTAATAATTAGATGATTTAGACAGATTGATGATACAAAACGAACTAAAAGAGATCAAAATCCACTATGAGAGGAAAAAAAGCGACGCAAGGTTACAAATTTTTAAAACCAGTGTTGCCTTTTAATGATTTATTTAAGGAAGAGATCCTTTTTTTGTACCGAGGTTGGCATGAGGTGGAGGGGGAAGGTGCGAGGTCGGTCTGAACCAATATACTACATTCTTTTAGAGAATTTAGCGCGCTGTCATCTGATTTTAGCCGTGTGCTATACAAGAGTGTGTTAAAACCGATTATTATCATACAAGATGGCAACAAACCTTGTCAGTTCAGCAATACAAAGGCAGTAACTTATTGATGAATTGAATACGAAAGGAATTTTGGCTTCAGTACGCCTAAAGTTTTTAATTTTTTGTAATTATCACATTTATTATTATGCTGTTTCAACATGGCGTCCTACAGCATTTAATAAATTATTAAAATCTTCTTTAGCACATGTTGTTTCACTAATTTTTATCAAATATATGTCAAATTGTAGATTCATAATTTTTAGACTTTATTTTGAAAATAAAGTTTATAAAGGAAAATAAAAAAAAAAAAATTTTAACCGTTTTGAAACCATAACCTTAAGATACGGGTTGGATAAAGTTACTTCCTTTTACGAAGCTAACCTACATGGTCTATAATCTATAAGCGTTATAAAAAGTAAAATTTCATTCGCTGCCTAAAGATTGATAAAGTGTTTGATAAAGTTGATAGAATATGATAAGTCGTATCAGTAAAACTACAGACTGTGAGAGATGGCAGGTAAATTTTAATATATTCAACAATAGAGTCATAGCTTTGCTGATAGCAACTTTCATTCCGACAGCTTTGCGACAATGATTCACCGCTCTAATCAATTCTATTTTCAAACATAGTTACCTATTTATTACTTCGTTCACACGTGGGTTTTGTAGGGGGTTAAACCCCCTTGGAGGTTCAACCCAAATTGTGCACACGGTGTTTTTTCACGGTGAAAAATGAGTTTTTCTCGGTGAAAAACACGGTAAGTAAATCGTCAAAAAATAAGTTTCTTTTGGTTTACTCTCTATTACGAACCATTAACAAAGGATTTCAATTAAACATGAACCCAAGATGTTAGAAATTTATAAGGCGATCAATTCGATGTAAACAAACCAAACGCATTCGGAGGCAGGGGGGGTCAACTTAAATGAGGAAAAGTTTGGATTCGATTATCGCAAGCTACTAAAAATAGCGCTGCGGCGGACCGGTGCGGACAACTCATGAACTAACCCAATAGCTTTCCAAAAATGGCTGATTATATTTTTATATTTAAATTTATGAATACCATGGCAATTCTTTGTTATGAACAGCTACATTTATTATTATTATAAAATTATGTGTATATTTTTTCCCAAAAACGGTTCGCCGTTACATGCTCTGTATTTCAAAAATTCAGAAACTAAAAGTAAATAGAAACCTTTTTAAAACTTCCAGAAAACGCTACTGATGGCAGATAAGTGTAAATTTCATTTCATTTATTTATTAATTTAGTCGATTTTATTAGGTAATTACATTTAATCACATGTGTGCATCTTGCAGATGTAATTAAAATACAGGCTGCATTAAATGTCAAATCTATCCTCTAGCATGTGTAAGCTTTAGCCACTATTTCATTATTACCTGATTGAATCAATTAAATTAAATAAATTACTTGAATGAAAAACTTACAAGTAATCAGAAGTGTGTTCTGTGTAAGCTTAAAGACGACGAAAGACGTGCGAAGCGGTACGGCTAGTTAGAAGTATGACTATACAAAGAATAAAATTAAATTTCAAACTGACTGTGGGCAAAAACCGGGAAATTAAGCCACGCCCACTCAATTGAAAGGTAGGTTCCCCGCCGCGCTAGTGTCGACCGGAATCCAAAATTTTCCCTCCATTGAGTCGACAGTCTTACTGTTTAAGTATCTATAGTCTCTGTTCGGAGGTAACAACCTGACATTTTTATGAAATTACGTGTGACGTCATTGCAGGAATCAGTATAGGCGGCCAACATTGCAAATTTTACTATTTATTCCTGCAATGACGTCATTCCGGACTATAACCTAACATGTCAAAAAAAAAATTTCATTAATAAAAACCCACCAATTGAATCACCTTATAAACTCTATCAGCTTGACATGAACCAGAGACTATAGATACTTAAGACTGTCAGTAAGACAGTCGACAGTAAGACTGTCGACTCAATGGTGGGAAAATTTGGATTCCGGTCCACACTAGCGCGGCGGGGGACCTACCTTTCAATTGAGTGGGCGTGCCTTGATTTCCGCTTTTTGCCCACAGTCAGTTTGAAATTTAATTTGTATACTTTGTATAGTTAGTACTTTAACTAACCCTACCACTTTAATCTTACACAGAACGCTTCTGATTATTTTAAGTTTTTCATTCAAGTAATTTATTAATTTAATTAATTCAATCAGGTAATAATGAAATAGTGGCTAAAGTTTACACGTGGTAGAAGATATATTTTGGCATTTAATGCAGCCTGTATTTTAATTACATTGGCAAGATTCGCACATGTGATTTAATATAATACATTTGACCTGATAAAATCGACTAAATCAATAAATTAATGAAATGAAATTTACACTTATCTGCCATCAGTAGCGTTTTCTGGAAGTATTAAAAAGGTTTCTTTATTTACTTTTAGTTTCTGAATTTTTGAAATACAGAACATGTAACGGCGAACCGTTTTTTGGGAAAAATATACACAGGAAACAATAATTTTATAATAATAATAAATGTAGCTGTCATAAAAAGAATTGCCATGGTATTCATAAATTTAAATATAAAAATATAATCAGCCATTTTTGGAAAGCTATTGGGTTAGTTCATGAGTTATCCGCACCGGTCCGCCGCAGCGCTATTTTTAGTAGCTTGCGATAATCGAATCCAAACTTTTCCTCATTTAAGTTAACCCCCCTGACATGAACCCTAATTTCATTTTTTTACAACGTAAACAAACCTGAAAATTGTCACTTTTGACGCCAAATTGTTTCGTATTTACTACTAAAACTCAACGGCAAATCGATCAAACGTTATGATTTTTGGATATGGTGCTGTCAACTAAATCAGTACCCGGTGAATAAAAATGAAAATTTGTCCAAAAAACCAACCAATATGCCTGAATATAAAAACTTAGGAAAATTACAATCTCATAGAAGAACCATTGTATTTAATAAAACATTTGTTAACTTTAAGTCTTTTTGGACAAATTTTCAGTTTTATTCTCCGGGGACTTTATTTCTATTTGCAATTAGAAGAAAATGGTAGAGGACACATTTATAGAACATTTTGTCATCTGAGCATTAATGGTCGGAACAATGGCCGTTTTAAATAATGATTTTTGGATATGATGAAGTCAACTACGGAACAAATTATTACCATAAGTTACAGCTTTTAGTTTATTACAGCTACTGAGCACTTAACGGCCGTAATAAAGAACGGACATTTTTCTTTAAAACGGTTGAAAATTTCAGTGAAAATTAATTACAGTTCTGAAAATGAATTTCGTTTCCCGACTTTACAAGAATTACCAGGCCAGTACTCAGCAGCTTTAAAAAGCTTAAAGCTGTAACATATGAAAATAACTTTTTCCGTAATTGACTCATCACATCCAAAAATCATAACGTTTGATTGATTTGCCGTTGAGTTATGGTAGTGCATACAGAACAAGTTCGCACTAAAGCGACAATTTGTAGTTTGTTTACACTGTCAAAAATTAAATTGTGGTAGATTTTTAATTGAAAACCTTTGTTAACACTTTGAAATAGAGAGTGAACCAATAGAAAATTATTTTTAAATAATTTACTTAGCTTCAAACTTTATTTAAAAGAATTTTATAATTTATTTTTCTACCAAGATATTGACGAAAATATAAAAACGGGACCACTACGATCGCACTGTGATGGACTTTTTTTGGGAGGTCCCTAAACATGTCCAAACAAATTTTTCCAAAATAAAATTTTAACTATTTCAAACTTAGCAAAAAACCCGTTCGTTAATTAGACAGGAATTCCCAAAAAAAACATTACATTTAATTCAGGTACATACATTATGATATTAAATGTACATACCTGAATGAATCAGGAAATTATCAACCAAGTTTGTATTGGTGAATATAAACATATATTTCCTGTTGTTAGTAAGAAACCCGAAAAAATTGGGGCCCAAACATTTTTATGTTTTATATTTTATCAAATAGAATCCAATTTCAAACAACTAATCCGGACTTATTAAATTAAGGAGGAGAGGTAAACCACTTAGGGTTCGTTCGCGAGTGTTAACCATTTAGATCGATCTGATGAAAAGGCCGTTTTCGACATGTTAATCCCTTAACATGTCATGTTAGTCCCTTAACATGGCTTTGCTGATCAAAGTGACTGCGAAAAAGGCGGGTTACTTGAATCAGGTCTACCAACATTTTGGTCAGTTTAACCAAGTTTTTTTTCCGAATTGAAGGAGATGTATTTATTTTAATGCTAGAATACGTTGTTGTTAGTTACTTCCACTAGAATCATTAAATTTAGAAAGGTTTGATCGAAACGGAGCTAAATAAATTTACAAGATTAAATTTACAAGGATAATTGGAATCAATCCTTCCACTACCCTTTTCCTCTGATTTTATTCTGACGACCTCATCACGCAATTTTCTTTAATAGCACTAAGAACGAATTGTATTGATGTCAAACCTTACCATGTCAATTAGTACATGAAGTGAAACAAGTACCGTCCCTTACAAGGATTAAAACCCAGCTAAAACTCACTGATCTGCACAAAGAGGTGCAGAAGTTTGCGTCTACCTTTTAACTAAAACGTTTGTGAGTTCAATAAGTTTCAATGCATTTCAATGCAGCCTTTAAACCTAAGGAATCATATTCAATTCCATAATTGTCCCTCTACTGCGCATAAGCAGCAGCGAAAACTATTTCTATAAACCAGAGACTGGGCTCTTAAAAAAGTGATAAAATTCCAATAACTCAACATTTCACATTTATTGTTGTAATGATTTTTTCTATTTTATCGTTCATTGATTAGAAAACTCACCTAGATCAATACTCAGTTCAAGTTTTCATCTCGACTTAATAACACGCAAACATCCCAGTCGCAGCGGGTCCGTTATATAAGATAGTAACAAATCTCCTAATTATTATTTCACCTAATCTATCATTTAAATTCAATTAAATAAAATTATTTACAATTTTTAAAATAATTACAAATTAAATATATTTAATTTTAATTATTCGACATTATATCCCTTTAAATTTTATTCTATTAAATTTAATTTTTCTTCGTTTATTTGAGAGCTATATAGGAAAAGTATTGTTGTAATGGAGTTTTTCATTGTGTATTTTATTTTATAACTGTTTTTATTTTTTTATATTATTTATTATATAATATTTATACTTTTCTGTATGATATATAATTTTTTTTAGCATTATAATTTTTCGGGTTATATATATATATAATATATATATATTGTTTTTCATGTTTTGCAACGGTAGAATCAAATGATAGATATTTTTATATATGAATAATATAATATATATATTAATACGCTTAGGGGCGTATAATATTATACGCCCCTTTTTCTTTAATATTTTACTAAATAAAATAAGGAATAAAAATAAAACTCCTATATTTTTACTTTTCCTCATTTATACCGTAGGTATATAGGAAAAGTATTGTGTTTGCAAAAAAATCCGACCAGGATGAAACTGGAATTTCCGTTTAGGGCGTTTTTAAGCCCTCCTGAGTTGTTTTCTCAAAGTCATCTGTGTGTATGTGTGTCTGTTATCGTCGTAGCGCTCAGTGTATTTATGCTAAAAGAGATGAATCTTTGTATGTATGAATTTATTTAAAATTTTGTATGTTATGAACTCCGAATTTTCAATTTATTTATGTGCAATATGTGACAAAGACTTTAAGGTCGGTAGTAAATTGTTCTTTGTACAAAAATCAGACTAACGCTGTAATTAGAAAAATATTTTTTATGATGTCATTAACTCGCAATAATGAATCAGTGAATATTTTCAAAAAATCATAAAACAAATTATGCGATCAAATTGAGATTTGGCACGCATGTAGCCATGTATATGACTAACATGTCTGCCAAGTATCATCTCATTATCAGCATTAGTTCAATTTTTATTAGATGACTTGTGTACGTTTTTTTAAAAAAAAATGTAAAAATCTGAAAAAATTTAATTGAGTTGTTCGATACTTAAATAAGCCATTACGTAATAAATAAGTACACTAAGTTTCGTTTTAATACGACAAGTATATTTATGGTATTTATTGTATCATAAAAGTTAAGTAGCATTGAGCGTGGTCAGTGCTTGATGGGCAACCGCTGAGGATGAAAGACTGAATTTTAATATCTGATGACGAGCGAAGCGAGTCTGTAGCAGAGAGAATGCGGGTAGCGAATCCTATGTACCCGAGGTACCCGTACCCGATTTTTGTTTAATTTGTTTATTGTTTTAATTTTTTTATTTATTATTAATTTATATTTATTTATTTTTATACTAAAATATATTTAGTATAAAATATATATAATTTTATATATATATTTGCTATTTTTATTTATTATTTTATTGTTTTTACGTTTATAGTTTTTTTTTATAATTATTTTTAATTACTTTTTTTTAAATTATTTATTATTTTCATTTATTTTGCTTTAATTAGTTTTAATTTTTTTATACTCATTGTGGATAATTATTGAATCATAGCTATGAATATTGATGATGATTCAATGGATCTAATTGACTTAGAAGGGTGTTCCAGCGATGATCAAACCAGCGACCATAAGTACGTTCATTTTAGTTTATATTGATGAAAATATTCTGTTTGTGGTATTTATTATGTAATAAGTAACTTATTATAATAAGTAACTTATTATAATAATAACTTTATAATAAGTAACTTATTTAATAAGTAACTTATTATAATAGTTAACTTATATATAAGTAATTATAATAAGTAACTTATTATACGTTAGTAATAAGTAATAGTTATTTATGCACCAAGGGAGTAAAGAATGCTATTATTAACAAAGAATGCTCCAAACAACTTCTATTAACCTGAAAAGGATTTTGATCCATTAAAAAAAATTTTTGGTCGGCTCCCCTTATAAATTTTGGGGGTGCTGCCCTCCCAAAAAAAAACAATTTTTTTTATTGTTGCAAACAACTTCTTTTGGCCTGAAAAGGATTTTGAGCTTATCATTTTTTTTGGTCGGGTCCTCCTTATAAATTTTGTGGGTGCACCTCCGGGAAAATTACAAAAAATTGATGGGTCACCTGTATAAATTTAAAGATACCACTCCTTAAAAAAATGATTTGCTTTAATAACCCAATAATAGG
>JACMZG010000050.1:73329-75829 GCA_018340805.1 Microvelia longipes | reverse complement strand
CTATCTATTATGTGAACCATTTGTATGAAGTTTGTATACTTTAAAAACAAATTAAATTAATTATTATTATTATTTAATCGCGAACTCACTCGTAGTTTGACAACACTCGGAATTATCGGATTGTGCCCGAAGCAATTGTTTACAACAACACCCCACATATTTTATAGCTCCTTGGTCAGACTTTAAAGCTTCAAGAGTTAGAAGCCTGTTAGCGAAAGTTGAAGGAAGTCCTATGGGGACTTCATTCGTCGCATATTTGCATCAAGCTATTTGACTCCACGTGTTAATTTGCCATTTACATAAATACTTGAATTTCGTTACTATTAGTAGAAAAAGTACTAAATGGTCGGAAAATATTAGTACTAATTAAAATACTTCAACAATCAGTAGAAATTTCATACTTAGACGCTTCCAACTCGCTTGGAAGTAATAAAATGTGGAATAGGAATGCTTCTTTAAATATATATATATATATATATATATATATAATATATATATATATATATATATATATATATATATATATATATATATATATATATATATATATATATATATATATATATGTGTGTGTGTGTGTGTGTGTGTGTGTGTATGTACGAGAATTTTGTTCCTAGACATTGCTATGGTACTCGATAACTTTCAAACGCTTTTCGGATCGAACTGAAACTTGGTACTTAAATCAACCTTGTTTAATGTCCCGAACCCTAAGAAATATGTGTCACGTCATCAACCCCTGATAATGACCCCCTAAACATTTTAAAAACCACAAATCTTCATAAAGTGTTTAGATCGAGGATCTTAACTAGCAGCTGACTTCCAAAAAAATGGAGCTTTTGTTTCATAGATAAGTGTTGTTAGATGTTATTTTAACTTTGTATACGACTTATATGTCTTCGGTTAATGCCAGTGCCAGATTCCTAGTGTTCCTATGCAGCGTTGGGCGAGGTCACTAAGTGGATGGGTAACAGTTGGGGATAAAACTGATATTTTCTATCTTCCAAAAACATGCTGTAATATATCTCAATGTTAATTTTATATTCTGAAAAGGAGCAAAGAGTCTGAAGATGAAGCGAAGGAAATCAGCTAAGGCAAGGAAATGTTTCGAGGTACCCCGTACCCGATTCTGACCCATTCTCATTTATACCGTTGGTATATAGGATAATTATTGGTTTGCGAAAAAAAAATCCGAAACTGGGATGTCACTTGAGTCAGCAGTTTTAGGTGTTTTTAAGACCTTCTAAATTTGTCACTTGAGTCAGCAGTTTTAGGTGTTTTTAAGACCTTCTAAATTTGTCACTTGAGTCAGCAGTTTTAGGTGTTATTAAGACCTAATTTGTCACTTGAGTCAGCAGTTTTAGGTGTTTTAAGACCTTCTAAATTTGTCACTTGAGTCAGCAGTTTTAGGTGTTTTTAAGACCTTCTAAATTTGTTTGAGTCAGCAGTTTTAGGTGTTTTTTAAGACCTTCTAAAATGGTTTTTTACAAAGTCGTATGTGAGTAGCCTATAATCATCGAACTTTTCAGCGTATTTATGCAAGAGAAATGATACTTTTGACGTCATTAGCTAGCAATAATGACTCGGCGAAAATTTTGAAAATCCATGAAACGCGGAAAAATGTTTCAGTCGATTTGAGCTTTAGTACGCACTTAGTCTTATATTCACGATTCAAAGTCCGTAGCAGCGCCACCGTCGCTGATAAGAAATTGATAACGAAAGGGTAATTGTTGTTAAAGTCCTTATGGGAGTTTTTTGGTTTTCTTATTTGTGACGATTATTTCTTTAAATTTTTATCAAAGTGCTTTAATTTAATTAATTTTAGGGCTTATGAACTCAGTAGAATCACTATTTCGTTGAAAAATAGGGTTTAATGGGTTGTCACGAGTATTTAAATTGAGTGATAAGATCGTGAAAATCACAATATAGTGTTTTATTTTAGTTATTGTTAATTAATGCTACTTTTAAATAATTTTAGTTTACACAAACACACAAAATTACCTTTTAATTGCATTAAATTGTTTAAATTAATTGTTACAGGTATTTAAATTAACTGATAACAAGCCGATTTTCTCCGTAATGGTGTTTTAATTTATCAATCAATTTATTTACACACTAAAATAATAAATAACTCAATAAATTCACGTTTTATTGTAAAATGTTTGTTTAAATCATCCGTTTAGGTTTTATTATTTCTGGGTTAAATCGGACAAATCCAAGTCTGTAGTGATAAGAGCCTGATTCTATATTTAAAATCCTGGAATAATCGAAGTATTTATCTATGAAATATTGGCCATTTTTTTTTAGCACCGATGGTCGTTCTATTAATTTTTATCTCATTTATCACAAATTAACGAACAATAAAGAAATAAAAGAAGAATTTTCAACGGCTCCCATGCTAATCCTATGATAAAAAAAATTTGATCACCCTTTCGTTTTCCCGCCATTGGTATTGCCAACCTTACAACTATCTCTTTGAATCGCGAATAGAAACTTATAGTAA
>JACMZG010000050.1:60829-68329 GCA_018340805.1 Microvelia longipes | reverse complement strand
GAAGAAACGTCATCACGTCAAGCGTCCCATGAACGCCTTCATGGTGTGGGCACAAGCAGCTAGAAGGAAACTAGCTGATATATACCCGCAACTCCACAATGCTGAACTTAGTAAAACTCTAGGAAAACTATGGAGGTAATCATTTCCTTTGTATTACATATTGTTTTATATACCACCAAGAACACTATATGTGTGAGGAGCCTTTCTTTACACCATCAAGCCATTCTATTGTTTATGTGATGCTCAAAGTAATATATAAACCAAGTAGGAAAACTCCTATACTGACATAGGAGTTTGTAAAAAAAATCAGACCTGCCCGATCAGCTGATAGCTGGCTTAAAAATAAAAAATAGCTCAAAATTAAAATAACTGCGCATGCGCCTTTTTGGATTTAGGTTTTTTTATTTAATTTTAATGACTCCCTCCCGCCCTTTTACAAATCTTTACTTGATCTTTTGTAAACTATCATACAGTAGCTTTACGAGCTGTATTGGAACATCCCGAAACGGAACAGAGTATACATGTATATTGTTTTGACGAATGTATACCCCAAAAGGTCTCAAGCTGAATACAGATTTTATTATTTTATTTATTTATTTATTTTATTTATTCCTATTTTATTTTCCATTCATAAAAATGAGCCAAAGGAAAAATTGAACTTAAAAGATGTCAAAGAAATGTCTGACAATCAAATAAAAATTTTGTACTCAAGTTTCCTGACACCCCGGAAATACACTGATGATAACCGACAAGCTTCCTATTTTCTATGGCGCTCCTACGGGACAAACAAATCGCTGATGCTGGACCCCCCCCCTGTCCCTGATAACCCATTCGTTTTAAAGCCATTGCAAGTGTTACCAACCTAACACCCTTGCTTTAAACAGCAAATAAACTCACCCTAACGTGTCATCCCTTTAATTTAAGATCCATATCGTGGATCGTAAAATCCACGAAATGATAAATCAATCAATTTACGATCATAATGATCGTAAATGATAAATTATCATTTTGGATATTTGTATAAATTTAAAATGTATTTTATAACTTAAAAATAAATTTATATACGGTGTTAATTTACTAAAAACAAAATTGTTTTAATCTACATTCTTGTTATAATAGTCTAATTAAACAAACATAATATAATTATAATTTATAAACATAACACTTCAAACATAAACATAATACTCCAAACATAATATATCTACATTTATATTTTTTTTATGATTTATTAAATATATAAATTAAAGGCAACACTGGTATTAAATGGCGCCAAAACTATTTCGAAACATGGTCGTAGTAGTTTCTATAGTAAATAAAATTTTCCATGTTAGACATTTATGTTAAACGTCGAATATTTTAAGTGGCGCCAAAGATTTTTAGACCTAACATTATAATGATTAATATTGGTTAATATCTGTATCTCTAATGTCCTTTTATTAAAATAATGTATTATTTTAGGTTTGTATAATTAAAGCGATCCGGGCGCTGTGTTTGCTAATGTTAGCCGTAACTTTTGCTTGCTAATAAGGAAGATACAAGTTTGCCAAATATATTTTATTTAAAAGTATACTAAATTTAATGAATAATAGCACTTGCAAACATTTTTTAAGTGTTCTAATTAATTTTAATTAATATTTAGAGTATAATGTTGTTGTTGGGGTATGTTGTTCAAGGCGATTGAAACTCATTTTTTCCCTGATATCCGAACTGCTTTGCCTAAAACATTGTAGATCCCGTAAATTACTAGATAAACAATTTATATGACAATTGTGAGCATTGCGGGCTTAAAAGTCACTCGCAATATAATAAAACCTGGTAATAACTAAAACTAGGTTTTGGTCATTTGTTAGTTTTACCATTGACCTTGAGATTTGTAATGTACTAATCAAATGCAGAACCCAAGTGACGTAATAACTTTTTGCCGCGAATCTTTACTTCTTTAAAAAAAAAAAAAATTGCTAGTTAAAATGTATAAAAAAAATGTTTTCTGTGAAATACATTTTTTTCTTATCTCGATTAACGTAACAAAACATAAAAAATCCAAAGGTTAAAATTTATGCATCTCCCTCATTGTCGTAATTGTTTATTAACACTTATAGTACGACACACGGCTAAAATCAATTGACACCCCGCCAAAATCTCAATGCTTTCAACCCTCATTTTTAAATTAAAAATCCCTTCTTTATAGTAACAAAAAAAATCCCTACTCTGGCAACACTGAAAGTCAGGTTATGTTTTGAATTTTATGATTTGTTTTTATTTGATATCGTATTTTTTTTTTTTAAAAATTTATTTATTTACTTTTCAAGTAGGAATATCGTTGTATCTTATAAATTTACCTAAGTGTTGCATTAAATTTGTTCGGGAAGTATGAATTAAGTGAAGTTAAAGTTTTTGATTACGTAATGCAATGGATCATAAGTTCTATAATAAAAGTTTGACGATTTTAATAAATCGTCAGCTATAATTACTTTTTTCCAAAAAACTGCTTTTTTTGTGTTATGTTTGTATAATTGAATGCGTATTGTTTCATATTAAAATAATATGACACAATATGCATTCATGACTTAAAAAAGTCAAGAATGTCATCTATTGAAAGACATTGGCATTTTCGAAAAAAAATGCTGTCTTTTGGTTGACAGACCCCAGACCCTGCGCTGTACTCTAATAGCAAGAAATGCTTGAAGAATACATCAATGTCCATGCGTCAAATATAGGCACTCAGATCATATAAGGACTCTGCAATAATTGGATGAATTGAACAGATTGGAATGAAACGAAACGAACTCGAACAGATAAATATGCACAATGAGGGAAATAAAAGCGACGCGAGGTTACAAATATTTACAACCAGTGTTGCCTTTTTATGATTTTATTTACGAAAAAGGTATTTTTTTATTCCGAGGTTGGCATAAAGTGGAGGGGGAAGAGCGGGGTCGGTCTGAGCCAATAGAATTCTTCCCTCACAGATTTTTGGCGGGGTGTCAATTGATTTTAGCCGTGTGTCGTATTATAATAGGTTTTTCTCATCTTGCTGTCATTTTTAAAAACATTGTTTTATTATTTTTATACGTTTTGTTGTAATTTATTTAAAATTTAAGTGCTTTCACAAAAAAAAGTTAACAAATTTGTTTTTGCTCCATACAACTTCTTTTGCCCTAAAAGGATTCCGAGCCGATCGAGCACCTCTCGTAAATTTTGAGTCGCCAATTACCAAAAAAAGAAAAATCCGCCATGGCTGCGATCCGTTTTGCGCCTCGGTTGTTGTCCTATATCAGTTCGTAATATTACTAGTTTATATCAGTGGCAAACTGCCAGGATATGAGTGAATTTATAAAATTATTTATCAAAAAACGTGATTTGTTTCCATTATGTTGTATATGTCAATCAATAACACAACATCGATAGTAAAATGTATATTGCAGTGGCGTACTTATGGCCGCAGTGGGGGGATCTCCGGCAGTTAGAGGCCACCAAACATTTTACGGTCAAAAATGTTGTGCTATATTATTTTATTTTATTGAATGAAGCTCACCCCCATTTTTGTATGAGTATAGGTTGTGTATTTTATTTAGGTCCCAACCTAATAAAATTGCAGGGCCCTCAGTGTTAATTGTGCTGTAACATTTGCCAAAAAAATGGAACCCCATTGAAACATAAAATAATCTTTCTTAACAATATTAAGTCGCGAGGCCCCCAGTTAGATTTGGCAGTATCTATAAATGGAGACAATTTAGATCATAGTGTAATCTCTTTTACATCAAGTCCCCCGGGCCCTAAGTTAGAGTAGTGTTGTATCTTTTACCTACGCTTTTAGGCCCTAATTATATCATAGTATGGTCTCTTTTAACACCATCATGTCGCTGGGCTCTCAGTTGGGTGTTGTGCTTATTTTTTTACTTACAAAACGGTCCTCATTGGTGTATAGTAAAAATCTATTTTAACATTACCAAACATTCTAATTGGATTGGCCGCCTCTTTTAGATTTTTCAAAAGAATTACGCATTCATAGGTAATACAAAACTATGGTCATTTTTCCAAAATCGGCACCGCACAGCATTTACGCTAATTAAAATAATAAAAACAATAAAATGTTTTGCGCGTTTTTATTGGAAAATTCACCCTCTATGACCCCAATCTCATAAGTTCAGTTTTTCTTCGAAAATTCACTAAAAGGCAAAAGCGAGTTTGTTGTAGAACCGAAACTATTATAAATTTGAATTATTGAAGTTAATAATAATTGTATAGAAAACAATTTTTTCTCTACTAAGGGAGTGAAAAGTATCTTTTCTCCCTTGAGAGTGAAAAGTACTTCTTTCCTCCCTATAAACAAGTCAATAAACTTAACATTATAGAACGTCTGGAGATAAATATACATTTTACCTAATGAAACGACTTTAATTTAAATTTGTTTTCCCAGAAACCCCAAAACCACAATCCCCCACCCCACAATTTTTTATTGGATTAAAACATCCCGATAATTACGTAAAAAAGATAAATTACGTTTTCTCCTAAAAAAAAAATCTCAAAAACTATGTTGGACACCGACCAACTTTTAATTTTATTTTATCTGAACTTGTATGTATGTATATATTTTAGATATTCATAATCATAATAAATTTTATTACAGTAATAATTATAATATTTAAAATCTGCTGAGCGTTATACCTCTATTGCTTTTACTTTTTACAATTTTTTACTTACGTTTTATAATGGTAATGTAATAATTGACATATATAGAAATGTTTTTCAGAGCATAAATCTTTTAGAGCTAGTATAACAATTTTGGTATAAGTTATAACAATTATACGGTTGAGATATGAGTCGGGTTAAATTAGTACCTGGAATTAATTTGACGAAAAATTTTTCCCATGAAAATTATTTAAAATAATATTTCTTTTTAGAAAATTAATGATGTTTACGATTTTTTGTAGGTACATTTTAAACGTGGTTTACTCTAAGGTTGTTTTAGTAAATTGTATTTAGGCTGTACATTTCACAAATTTTATCCGATTTATGTGTAAATAAGGTGTTTAAGTTCCAAGGTTAAACTCCGTGATCAATCCCGTTCACACGACAGCTGGAGTTGAAACTCCTAGGCTAAAAGAGTAGATTGCTTTTGAAGTTTGTTTATTGACGAGAGATAAAACAGACACATAGGGTTTATATATATATATAATATATATATATATATATATATATATATATTATATATATATATATATATATATATATATATATATATATATATATATATATATATATATATATATATATATATATATATATATAAAAAAGGTTGTATTTACCGCAAGTTGAAGAAGCAATCGAAGAATCAGCTACCGTCGATACTTGCTGTTGGATAAAATATCCCTGGACCGGTTTCGGCATAACGCCATCATCAGCAGGGGGCAACACTCGAGCTCTCAACTAATAAAGTTAAATCGTGATTAACTTCTAGTCTCAATGAGCACGACGAGCCCTCTGAAGATCAATGAGTCATCTTCAGAGGGCTCGTCATGCTCATTGAGACTAGAAGTTAATCACTGATTTAACTTTAATAGTTGAGAGCTCGAGTGTTGCCCGCCTGCTGATGATGGCGTTATGCCGAAACCGGTCGGGATATTTTTATCCAACAGCAAGTATCGACGGTAGCTGATTCTTCGAATATATATATATATATTATATATATATATTTATATATATATATATATATATTATATATATATATATATATATATATATATTATATATATATATATATATATATATTATTATATATTATATATAATATTATATATATATATATATATATATATATATATATAATATATATATATATATATATATATTATATATATATATATATATTTATTTATTTTTTTTTACTGTATTATTATCTACTAACCATCGTTCGTTCAATAATAGATAATAATTCAAGATGATCTGATAATTGATCAATAATATTATTTATATTTTGTTTTGTTATCTATTATAATCTACTTTACTGACGTACGCTCAATCATAGACTTACTGACGTTTGTACAATAATAATAAACTAAAAACAAACCAACTATTAGATTTGGCGACCTGTTGGTTGATCAAAAAGAAATTCTTTAATTAAATTATGATATTGGCTGTCTATTAGGAGGTATTTGGGGTCGGGCCAGCTGTGGTTTGGGCCAGCAATATTAACTCCTTTTTCGATTATTTTTAATTTGAATCTGATCCAGAAATTCTTTTGTCTCATTATAGATCCTATAGGAAATTTTTAGTAAATTTGATATTATGGTTTTTATTGTAAACGGGGGTTTTGTACTCAATTTTCTTGTTTTAAGAGTCTTACATGCTTTGAATGTTGTACTTATAATACTTTTTTATCCGAAAATAAAATCCAACTAATGGATTGTTTTTTTTTTTTTTTTTAAAGTAACACAATATTTATTTGTGTATACCGGAGCCATATTTTATTTATTCATTAGGGTTATTTGTGGCCTCTTCATTTTATATATTTATTTGTTATTTTTGTGGTATAAATTTTTTATTTTTTTGGGTGTGAGGGGTTTGTTTGGGTTAAGGATAATTTTATATTTTTTGTTTAGGTATTTTATTTTTTATATTTTATTTTTTTTTTTTTTAGGATTGTCAAAAGATATTTTTGGTGGTGTTTTGAATAGGATTATATTGTATAGGTAGTTTGCAGGAGTTTCAAAAAGAGTTGCCTATGCAGTCTGTGGACTGACTTTTAATTCAACCTGGCATTTGCCTGTAAAATTGAGGGAAACCACAGAAAAAACCTCAATCGGGTTGATCGGACACGCGGGTCCTGGGTGTAAAGGTTATGTTATTATTTTTTACGTTTGGGGGTTTAATTGTTAAGGTTTGGTATCTAGAATTTTTTTTGAGGCTAAGGGAATAGTTAATTTTATTTACGAATTTGAGTGTATTTATTTTATTTTTTTAATTGTTAGCTAATATAAAATATTATCTGTATAAAAATTGAAATTGTATTAAGTTTTATTTTAAAATATAAGCCCGGTGCAGGTTATCTAGTCACTAATGTTTAGTTATTAAGGTATTACAAACAGCGAAGTTTGTTTGTAATTTCAGTTAAGATAGACACACAATTACTACGTACACACAGCGTATTTAACAGGCGATCGTATTACATACGTATGCAATACGGTCAACTAACTTCACGGTTCTTACAGCGTATTTGTTCAGTCGATCGAGTGATAACTGATCCCGCCAAAACATCGCGTCTTTTATAGTGAAGGTTCACTTTTGGTTATAAGGAAGTTTAAAACAAAAAATATATTTAATTAAATTGTGATTCTTTGCATAGTAATAAAGTTACACTAAAAAAAATAATATTCCAAAAGTTATTTGATCAAAAGGGTAATATAGAAGTGAAATAAAAGTTCGACGAGAAGGTTATCGTTAAATACGATCATCTCTAAAGGTACATACAGCGTATCGGGGGATCCATTTAGATTCATC
>JACMZG010000050.1:37500-56114 GCA_018340805.1 Microvelia longipes | reverse complement strand
GCTCTAAGTACATAGAGATACTATAGTGTCTAACTCATACTATTGGGCGATCTATATCAGACCTTTACCTGAACTTTATTTTAATTGATACATCCACAATTTCCTTGGGATCCTCGTCAAAATAGGAAATAAGAAAACAATAAAAAGAAGGAACAATTAAGTGTTATTGTGACTCGATTCCTGAGTATAGTTAATGAAAAAGAATACATTTTTACGAAAACAGTGAATGAATTGGTTCATCTATAGCGTTTAATTGTTCTCTTGCCTTGTTGACTTGTTTTATCGCTGTTTATTGTTTCATTGAGAAAGTTATGAACAGTCAGTATTGTGTTGAAACAACGTTTATAAACAAGTGCTTGTGTTTAATGTGGAAGGTAAAGGTAAGGGAGATGTGTAGCCGGCAGAGTGCGCGCAACGCCTCATTTCAAACAGTCTTGTCAACATTCCAAAGTTAGTTTTTTACGAGATTTTATTTTATAATCGAGAATCCTGTCTTAAAAAATAAAACTTAAATTAGGTATGTATATTAGTACCTCCGAATTTTCCTCTCTTAGCATAAACTGATTGTTTATGCTGAGTCAGAAGAAGAATTAGAAATTTATATAAATTTGATTTATCTAAAAGCATGATAATCGTGGATTAAATTTAATAGTTTGAATCGAATGGACTTGTTATTAATACATCTGAGTGTTTCCAAATTATTTTGCGAACGAAAAGTTGAGAGATCATTAACTTTTATCATAAACAACAATCTCTTATCTACTGTTCCGTTTACTAAATTACTTGGTATGTTTATTGATTGCGATTATAAGTTTACTGCAAAGAATATGACAGGTATAGAATGTCGGGAAGAGTACAAGAGAGTAAGACAGAAGGTGGGAGTGAACTCGGTGCTGGCATCTAGTGGTAGCTCTAAAACTAATTATCCTTACAATAAAATTTTGCTCACTTCTTTAATTTAGTTAAATGAAATTGCCTCGTTCAATATCACAGTCCTAACGACTAGAGTATAGGAGTATCTACTTTAAATGGTCATTTATATAAAAAGCAAATAATTTACTAAGGATTTACAGTTTGAGCCAAATTAGTTTTCTGGAACTAAAACGACAGCGGCGCGTTCTCATAGTCGGCATGGTGAAATTTCAATTACGTACTAGCGCTCCTGTTAACTGGACTCGGAACTAACTTTTTCTTGTCTGAAATAATAAATCCCAGGACAGTCGTTCTTTATCTACATTTTTAAATTTCCTCATTTATACCGTAGGCATATAGGAAAAGAGTGGGGGTTTGCAAAAAATCTGAACCGGGAGTAAACCGGAATTATCCGTTTCAGGGTTTTAAAGGCCTCCTGAGTGGTTTTCTCAAAGGTGTCTGTCTGTATGTGTATGTAATGTATGTATTATTATATTTTTTTTTGCACTCTATGAATATATACATTACATTAGGCTGCATTTTTATTTTTTGTATGTATGTATGTGCGTGCGTGAGTGTGTGTAGTCTGTTATACTCGTAGCTCCAAGTGTATTTATGCTAGAGAGTTTAAACTTGGTAGAAAAATCAATCTACCGCTGTAGTTGTGCTATTCGGAAATAATTCTTTTATACGTAATTGACCCGCAATAATGACAAGCAATGATTTTTCAATAAATTATTAAAAAAATTAAAAATCGCGGATAAATTATGCGATCTAATTGAAATTTGGCACTCATGTGGCTATGTTAAGAGTAACATATGGGCCAAGTTTCATCTCATTATTAGCATTAGTTTAATTTTTATGAAAATGACTTATGTACGTTTTTTTTTTAAATTGTAATAAATCAGAAATGATTCAATCGAGTGAAATTAGTACAAGTGTATACTTCACTTTAATAAATAATTGTACAAAGTTTCTTTACAATACAATAAGTCTATCTAAGATTTTGTGGATTATAAAGTTAAGTAGCATTGAGCGTGGTCAGTGCTGTATGGATGACCGCTGAGGATGAAACGGATGCATTACTAAATGAGGACGAGCGAAGCGAGTCCGAAGCAGGGAGGATGAGCGTAGCGAATTCCGATGCGATGAGGAAAAGTTCCGTGTAACCCCATACCGGATTTTTTATCTTTGGTTTACTGAACATGTAAATCATGTTCAGTAGCTTAATATTTCTTACCACCACCTCCGTAAGTTATTTTGATAATAAAATTTATCTTAATAAACTGCGTAGGCTTCCGCGGTTTTGTCATGAAGATATAGGTCTTCCGGGGACCGCGTCAATGTAGATGAAGAATCCGACGTTCGCTTTAACTGTCGGAGGCATCTTCTGAGATGTAGGACGTTATGGAATGCTCTACAAAACTGAACTGAAGATGGATACGATGGAGGCCCTATTTTATACCTGTCTTGATCTTCAAAAATCTTCAAAATTTAACTTCGTTTTTGTAAATATGAATTTAAATCTGATTTTTGTAAAGATTTAAACACTTTTTGGATGATTTATGATTTTTTTTAAGGTTCTTGGGTTAATGACCACACACATATTTATAAATAATAGGGTTCAGGACATTACAAGGAAGTTTCTTTCAATTCTAGAAAGCGTTCAAAAGTAATCGAGTCCCATTATTATTATTATTATTATTGATGATTGAGGTTGGAGTCGAGGATAGACCCATTTTGCACTGCGACTGGAAGTCTATTGTACAATCCCTCAATTGGTCCAGGTCGAATAATCCTTTTCCCCGGACTAGGTCTAGGATCTTCTTGACCAGTAATTTCTCTTTTGTAGCACTATTTATTTTATAGAACTCCCACATCTTGATAGGAAATTTAAACACAACAGCTTAAAGATCTATAGTAACAACAAAAACTAATTATTTAGCTATATATATTTCACCTAACATTGTAGGCATCTTCAGGTATCACAGGTAAATTCTTGACCAGTGATTCATTGGTAGAGTCAAACTTAGTGAGAGTGCTGCTACCAAAGTTGTAAAACCTTTGAAAGGCTAGAGCTTCACATCTCAGAAGTATGTGACAGGCAAGTTTCGGTTTCCGATTCACAAAGCCTACTCACTGGGTTATCTTTAAAGATACCAATGGTATGGAGATGTTTTCGGAGGTGACAGTGACCAGTCAGTAGTCCAGTTACTGTTATAAGGTCCCTTCTGCTTAGAGTGAGGAGGTCCTCAGTTACTTTTGGACTGGGTCCTTTTAAGATAAGTTTACTCTGCCTCTGGCCTGAGGCACAATCGAGTCCCACAGAAACGTCTGGAACAAATCTCGTAAACACATACATACACACACACGCAGAGGTATCCGCCCTTTTGAGCGGGAGAGGTGATTGTTTACCTTTTTGTTGTTTAGAAGTGAAAAAATGGTATCTAACAGAGCAACATAATGTAATGCATGCGATATAAGAAGAAATAAAAGAGGCGGACTAATGAGTAAAGAAAATATAAAAACAGCAGATTGGACTTAGAGTAAAAATTGTCCATGATAGATCAAGAATTCCCAACTATGCTAAAAAATAGGAAGGTCGTGCCATTGTCTAATTGTCTTAATGGAAAAACAGTTTAAATAAGACACGACTTATATCTGAGTAGTGCATTCGTTAGAAATTCCTATTTACATATTAAACACCGTACGATAATGTTAAATATGATAACTGTGGGTTCATATATATTATATATAATATATATATATATATATATATATATATATATATATATATAATATATATATATATATATATATATGTGTGTGTGTGTGTGTGTTTGATGGTTAATATTACGTTGTGAAACATTTTTAAAACTCCTGGTTAGGTACTTACAGGTACCCTGTCTCCAAAGGGGCAGGATAGTCAAACCATTACCTACGTCAATATCAAACAGGCTGTCGAGTTAAAATTATATCTTTATCTCATCTCCTTTATCAAGTTTGTCTTGAACTATTTTTTTTTGTCAGACAGGGTTCAACAGACGATAGCTTGGTACCTAAAAAATAAGAATCCTTTTCATGACATTCCTGAGACTATAACTTCGATACGTTTACTTAATGCAATGTATATATATATTTAATAATTATATTATTATATATATATATATATATAATATATATTATATATATATATATATATATATATATATATATATATATATATATCACAGTGTGTGTTTTTTCGACATTTTGGTCACTTAAAGTAGTCGTATCGACTTCGTACCGGTTTCATTTCAATTTATGTCCTCTCTCGTAATAAATCTCTCTGCCGGCAAAACTTTTTCAAGCCTTAATCAAGATTTGGTGTTATTTTATGGTAATTGTATTTCTTTAACTGTGTACATCGAAAAAAGGAAGCTCAGACGGCTGGTAAGCTTAGACATATGGCTTCTTGTCCTAAGCAGCCGATCTGCCCCAAATGACCAATGACCCTATTTTTATTGCCTTCTTCTTACCGTTACAAAGATCTGTAATTAAAAATAAAAGCTATTCGAGACAATATATAAATAGGTATATCGATGTTTTTCGGTCGCTACCCTTCATTAATATCTGGCCATTAGCCAAATTTCTTGATTATATCTTCTGTTTCCACTACTATAACAATAGACACCCCTACCAAGTATTCCGTCCCTGTCTTTATATGAGAGGGAAGTATTACAATTGCGAAATATTTGACACCCACGTATGCAATGATAGTCATTTTTTACTTTTCATTATTTATACCAAGGATATGTTGAGAAAGAATTGTTTTTGCACTAAAAAATCTGAAACCGCGAGTCCACATGGAATATCCGTTTCCTGTATTCTTGAGACCTTCTATGTATTTTTTACATACTCTAGGAGTGTGTCTGTTATCATTATCTTGTCTCTTATACTGAGTTAAGCTTAGCTCACAAAAATCAATTATACGTCTAGTTTCACGTTCCAAAATTTCCCATTCCAACTAACTTTTACTTCATAAATCCATCCTCAAAACTACTAGGGCCTACGGAATTGAACTCTAGGGCTCAAAAAACCTTCACTCCAATAAAATCCATCACTCCAATCCTAAATTCTCAGAAATACATCCTCTCCCAGGTTATGCCTCTAACGTCAGCATCCATAATGACCTTTATCACGACCTAGCCTTTACAGATACTTAACCTTTCATGATTCACACCTCATGAACACCAATCCTCTCGTAAATCCTTACCATCCTCGAAGACTCAGAAATCGCTGGCCTAGAGACCTTGTTAGTAAAAAACATAGAAATGCCCTCTGTCAACTGTGGGGAATTTGTAAAAGGAAGAAAAAACCAACACTTTAAGGAGTTCTACCAATGTGTAGCCTCTCCGTCAAGACCAGCAAGCCGCACAACAACTTCATTGTATCTCTGTTACTTGAAGCATCCATTGTATGGATAGAATACAGTGTAACTATAAAAAAATTATTTTTAAAAATAAGGTCTAGTTGTGCCAACAGACATTTTTAGCGAATTTTCATTATGAAAATGACGCTTATGAGGTTGTTCGGATGAACGGAAGTTGAGGGTGGGAGTGAGTGGAATCGGTTCCTATTGGCTTCCTGATAACAAAATATATGTCCGAAAAAAGTTTATATATATATATATATATATATGTATGTAAGAGTTTCTACCTTTCGTATGGCGAACGATAACTCTCGAAGGCGTTGTCAAATTGAAACGAAACTTTGCAAATCGCGCGAGATGTTGTAGAGGTTACGAGGCCTATTGTTTATAAAAACATTATGACGTCATCAACCAATGTTATGACGTCATGAAAAAAAAATTTAAAACTTAAAATGGCTTTAAACAGGTATCTAGTATTAGGTAGACGGCTAGCTGAATTGATCAGACCAATTTCAGCTCATCGAACCATCACAAATGGCGCAATCGGTATACATATATATATAATCTTGTATATATGTATACGTCTAGGTCAAAGACTCGTACAATATGTGGGTTCAGTAGTGTTAGAGGGTGGGGATATAGTATAGAGGGAGACCTCTACCTCTTGCTCCATCATGGTAGCCTACTGTCCTAGAGAGACAGGGCAAAAATGGCTTCCACTGAACCACGCCGGTCTAAAGCAGACCCGTGAAGAGGAAGAACATCGAAGTAGTCTTATATGGTCGAAGTTTTCTAAAACGAATGCGACCCAGTTTCAGCTCAATCGGACAATCCTAAGTTACGCAAACGGTATTTTTATTTTAAATAATCATGAATATTTTTTTCAACCTTAGATTTTACTCAAAAACAATTTTTTACAAACAAATTTGACATTTTTCTTTAAATGTATAAACAATCATAAATGTATGTAGAGTTTATACCTTTTGTATAGTCGACGATAACTAAAGCTGATGAAACTATAACTTTTCTTCCCTTTCATACAAGTTCTCCAACAGTTGCAACGTGTGAATATTTTCCTTGTATTCTTTATACCTCTGTAAAAAAACGTATTAGTTATGTATTTAAATATACTTATTATTTTCTTATATTGCTTGTTAACTGTAATATTATTGCTTACTATTAATAATAGAGGATAATAAATCAATTTTGAGAAAGCCCCTCAGGCCACGAAGCGGCCTGTGAAACGAGGCTGTGAAAATTCGCTAAATACGTGCCAAAATGCCTGTAACAAGAAACGTAGTGAAACCATACATTAATACAAAAAACAACAATGTGGCCGCGTAGCGGCTACGGCGAAGGCCGTATTTTTATGATGTCATGAACCGGCAAAAATCATACAACGCATCGACACATCGATCGATTTTAAATTTAGCACGATTGTAGTTATATATAAAAGTACATACATTATTTGAATAAGTGTTACTCGGATATTTTTCTAATACCAAGAATATATTAGGTAAGAGTGGTCGGAAGTATAGAATACTCTTGTATTGTATAGTATACAAGAGTCACACAGAAGATCCTAGGTAAACTAGTGGGAGTGTCGGCATCTAGCGGCAGCTCTGAAACTAACTTCAATCAACAAAAAACTCGTTTTAGCGAATTTATTATGAAATGATTGACGCTTTATGAGGTGTTCGGATGACGGAAGCTTGAGGGTGGGAGTTGAGCGAAATCGGTTCCTGATTGGCGTTAGCCTGATAACAAAAATATGTCACCGAAAAAAGTTGATATATATATTATATATATATATATATATCTATGTATATGTATATATATATATGAAACTTTGCAAATCGGCGAGATGTCGAGGAGGTTACGAGGCCTATTCGCACCCCGCGTTTATATCTTTTCAAAACATTATAACGTCATCTATCAAGTAATGACCCCTCATGAAACAAAAAAATTAAACTTAAAAAATGGCTTTAAAACAAGGTATTTTGTATTTAGGTAGACGGCTAGCTTACTATTTTACGGCTTACTTATTACTATTTTAACGACACGAGTATTCTTTAAATTAGTCATTACTATAGATATTTGGAGTAATCAGTTTTGTAACAGATGTAGTTTGCTGAAAAATAAAATGACAGTGGCGCATTCTCTTAGTTGTCATTGTGAAACTACCAAATTACACACTAGCGCTCCTTTATGCGTTGTCCGAAATAATAAATCCCAGCAAATCACTTTCTTTATCTATACAATCTTTACCTTATATACTTTGCTTTATTTAAGAGGTTAATCTTTCTTTATCTATACATTCTTTACCTAATAATATACTTTTGCTTTATTATAAGAAATCAAGAAGTAAATTATTTATCACTTATGTCTTATAAGAATGACGTACACCTTTAATATTGGTATCAGACTTAATATCTAAGTTGGCACTAAGAATCATTTTTCATTAAACACGTGCGTTAAGACATGTGTCAAGACAAACTATATTTCTTTATTGACAAGCTGCTAGGTGATCCAATTTGTTGATTTCAAAGGACAGTTCCATGTATTTACCGTTATTTTTCCACTATACCTTGAGTTTTAACGAATTTCCAAATAAAATATGCGCTTATGAGATTGGGAATTTGAAGACGACTACCATATTAAAGTAGTATTTAAACGTTTCTCAACAAAACAAACAGGAGAAAATACAAGAAAACTAAAGAACTAATTATATTTCATGAAATCGTGTATTTTCTAAGGACCCAGCGAAGATTATGATGTCATAATCATAAAAATCTTAATGAAGAAAGATCGTAAGAAAAATAAAATAACTTAAAACACCTGCTAAGTATTTAATAAAACCGGTCTAGATGGAAAGGTGGCGAATAGAAGAATCTGCATTTAGTAGTGATGAGTGGGCACAAATTGAGAACAATGTGAATATTGTTTTTACAGAACTATATTTTCGCTCCACACTGAGCATAGTCATGTTACACCTAAAAATAATCTGAATAATTCATAATAAACAGGGAAATAAAAAAAAACTACATGCTGTTAAAAATTATGAAAAAAGAGTATTACATATACCGTTAGGATCTAAGTTCAAATCAAGGTATGAAAAAAAATGAACTAGTTAAGCAAAGAGCCAGTACTTTTACTTTATCTTAATTTTATTACTTATCTCCTTTCTTTTTAGTAGACATTCTTGTAATAATCAATTCATTAATTAATATAGAACATAATAATTCAGCAACCGAAGTATGCCAACTTTTTTTTAGCAAATTGTATATATGCATTACTTAATGTGAACCGTCTTTCGTTTTATGTAGTGCTCCTTCTATATAGAGTTTTTTTAAAGTTAAAATACAATTATTATACTAAATAAATTTTAATTAACCATTTTATAAAATTATAGTTAATATGTAATAGAGCCTTAATTTTATTTAATTAATACTTCAATAACCGAAAGTGTTGCCAACTTTGAAGAAAGAGCATGATATTTTGTTAGGTTAGCAGCCTTATTTTAAAAAGCATCAAAAAATCGTCTTCGTGATGTCAGTAGTGCTACTTGTAGAATGTAATAATAATACATAAAGATGTATTATTATTCTAAGCCTACAACTCATTGAACTCTAATGGATACAAACAAATCAAAATAATTAAATTATGTTATGATTAATACATCAAATTGAATTATAAACAGCGGTTGTAAATTTGTCGTGGATCATTAGAAACAATCTGATGATATTTTGAACATCAATGAGGCGGCTAGAAAATAGAGAAATACAATTTTCTTTGAACTCTTGTCCAACAATTTTTCCGACCACTTAATATTTACAAAATTTAAATATCATCTCTGCTCGATTAAGAGCGCATCTTCGCCGTCGCATTCAAAAAGAAGTCTAGCTTTAGTAAAGTAAACAATTAACTACAAAAGGCAAAGGCTAAATTGTAAGAAAAACTTTAAATTTTTAAACAAAAGCCAATAGAAGTATAAAAAATTGGATTACGGGGCACCTCGAAACTTTTCCTCATTACATCGCATGCGCTTACGCTTATCCCCCTGCTTCGGACTCGCTTTGCTCGTCCTAGGAATATTCAATTCGCCAAATGTATACTGAAACATGTCTTCAAACTCCGCTTCACTCATCCTCAATAGTAAATGCATTCGTTTCATTCTTAGCGGTACACCATCCAGGCACTGACAACGCTCAATGCTGCTTAACTTTTTATGGTCACAACAAATCATGGATATACTTTGTATTGAAAACGAAACTATTGTACTTATTTAATAAGTTAAAGGTTTACACTTGCACCAAATGTAAACTCAATGAATCATACCTGATTTTTACAAGTCATTTGATAAAAAATTAAAACTAATGCTGATAATGGGATGAAACTTGGCACATACGTTAGCCTTATACATAGCCACATGCGTGCCAAATCTTCAATTCGATCGCATTTTATGATTTTTCGATAGCGGGTTAATGTCGTTAAAAAAAATATTTTTCGAATAGCACAACTACAGCGGTAGACTGATTTTTGTACGAAGTTTCAACTCTCTAGCATGAGTACACTTGGAGCTACGGTAATAAGACACACACACACATACATCAGGCAACTTTGTGAAAACCACTCAGGAGGCCTTTAAAGCACTTGAAAACGGATAATTCCGGTTTCGGATTTTTTGCAAACACAATACTTTTCCTATATACCTACGGTATAAATGAGGAAAAAGTAAAAATTTAAGATTGATGGGCTTCTGAGTAAAACTGTAGAAATAAACATAGGGATTCCTAAAATAACCTGCTTAGGGCCAATATTATATATAATTTGTTTGAAAGACCTCTCGAGTTAAAAAGAGCATATTTTAATTTTCCTCTTTTGCAGAATGACACTGTAGTAACTTAGAAAGATCTATTTAGAGTAGCCAACTTAGATTAATCTAATCAAAGATTGGTTAAATCTAAATGAAAATAGGCTATCATTACAACAAAAAAATTTGACAAATATTACACCTTGAAAACGAAATACACACGTTTTTCTATTACTGAAGCAGAATAGTTCACAGCTGAAGAAATTTAAATGGTTTTTAGGATGTTTGAAAACAAAGTACATTCAAATAATGACAAATTCTGCAAATTAAATTACTCACTCAACAGCATAATAAATTTTTTTAGTTGCGTGCCACTAAGCAATGTGCCTAAAAAACCATTTATAAATTTCTTCAACTGTGAACTCTTCTCTCATTTGAAGAACTTAAGGACAGTATATCTAGCTCCATCCTGTATGAATTTGATAATGGTACAGAAAGAACTATTAAACTGCTTAAAGAAAAACATAAGATTAGCTCAGACCAAGTTTTCAAGTATTTAATCCGCCTTATATAAGAGACTGTACAAATTTAATCTGATTTTATTAATTAAGTAAAGCACTTTTAATTTTCCATTATTCAGACATAAATATCAGACTAGAAGCCAAGGCGATGAGAGGATAGTTGAGCAAGACATCAGCGTATATATATATATATATATATATATATATATATATATATATATATATATATATATAGTACATTTCAAATGCATCACTCTCATTTTAGGGAGAAGATATCAGAAGCAGTAGAACCGCTATTTATCATGAATATCCTGACTGAAATTTTAACCTGGGCTAACCTGAGACTAGTGGTATCCCTGGATATCAAACTGACCTAACACTGAACCCTTATTATATAGGGTAGAGCATTTCAATACATGACCCTGATTAACTCAGCTTCGTGTGGAGCTATCGCGATAAAATTGCTGAAGTACCGAATTGCTTAAAGTACAAGTACCGAATATCTGAAAGTACCGAATTGCTTAAAGTTCAAGTACCGAATTATCTGAAAGTACCGAATTGCTTAAAGTTTAAGTACCGAATTATCTGTTTGGTAATTCTCTGGCATGTGTGGTAATCTTATTACCAAACTAACTGAAGGTTTCTTATTTCTACTCAAAATTAACATAAACTATTTTTAAGGTACATCTGCTGAAAACTACTTCGTCAGAGGGGGATAATTATTTCCATGGAGGCACCCCCTTGGCTACGAGCCTGAAAAAATAAGTGTAACAATAAATCAGCAAATATAAATATTTTATTTTAAATAAGCAGGTGGGTAAAACTTCTTTAAAAATTATAAAAAGATTCAACATTTCTCAAAAGCTCTATATTTCATTTTGTGAATCAAAAGAAAAAACTGTAAACCATATTTTCTTAAATTAAAAAATGTAAATAGTTTTATCATAGTTATGCGTTATTGATCGCACCTGTCACTCTGAAAATTAAGATGTAGTTTTAATATAAAAGATCAAATAAAAAAATGTCTGAAGTAGTAAATGAAAATATGAAAAAAACATAAATTAAGAGATATCGTATAAATTATAGAATCATCAAAATTATTAGGGTTTATGAAGTGAGAAAAATTTGAAACATCATTAATATGGGTTTTTGTTTGCGTTTGCGTGGGTTGTTTTGTATTGGGTGTAATCATTGAGGTATACCACTAGAGAGGGCATGCCCTATCTTAATACATTGAAGCACCTTTTTGGAGCTGCCGGGGTTTGTGTAACCTCGTTCAAACTCCTCTACTGTGTTTTTTTAAGTTAATGGCTTTTCAAAGATTGTGTTTTTATTAAAAAAAGGTGAATTTACCGCAAGTTGAAGAAGCAATCGAAGAATCAGCTACCGTCGATACTTGCTGTTGGATATGAATATCCCTGGACCGGTTTCGGCATAACGCCATCATCAGCAGGTATGGCAACCTCGAGCTCTCAACTAATAAAGTTATATCAGTGATTAACTTCTAGTCTCAATGAGCACGACGAGCCCTCTAAAGATTCACGTCGTGCTCATTGAGACTAGAAGTTAATCACTAATATAACATTATTAGTTGAGAGCTCGAGTGTTGCTCCGCCTGCTGATGATGGCGTTATGCCGAAACCGGTCCAGGGATATTCATATCCAACAGCAAGTATCGACGGTACCTGATTCTTCGATTGTGTTTTTACTTTGCCTTATTTATGCTTTAGGTGTATAAGAAATGTATTGTGTCTGCGAAAAATACAAAACTAGGATTTCACATAAATTATCCGTTTCAGGTGTTTCTGAGACCTCCTGAGTGGTTTTCACAATTTTGCCTGTCTATATGTGACTGTGTGTTACTGTCTATCACAATAGCTCCTAGTGTATTTATGCTAGAGAGTTGAAACTTCATACAAAAATCAATCTGAAGCCTACTTGTGTCAAATAATTTTGTATGACGTCATAAACCCACAGATATGACTAAGCGAAATTTCGAAAATTCATAAAAGGCGAAAACAGTATTGATTGATTTGAGATTTGGCACGCATGTTGATGTGTACAAGATCGACATGTGATTAATAAGTTTCATTTTTTATCGAATGACTTGTAATCGTTTTTCTAAAAAAAGGTTTAAAAAAATAAAAAATATTATTTACACGTTTACGTAATAAGTATGCGCTAAGTTTCGTTTAGCACTGCAAGTACATCTACAGTTTTTGTTGGATTATAAAAGTTAAGCAACATTCAGCATGATAAGTGCCTGGATAGGTGTCCGCTAACAATAAAAAAATGTATTTACTGTGTAAGGACGGGCGAAGCGTGTCTGAACACTTGCTGGAGTATGAATGTATATTGCTGGACATTTCATTAATTATATATTCTCTAGACGAGCGAAGCGAGTCCGAAGTAAATGATTAATTCCAAAGGACTGAACTCTTTTTTTTATTCATAAACAGTTCATTAATTCATAAGGACTGAAGTCTAAACTTAACACTCTAAAGGACTGAAGTCTTCATTAATTCACTCTCTGAAGTCTGACTGTAATTCACTCTAAAGGACTGAAGTCTTCATTAATTCACTCTAAAGACTTCTGAATTCATTAATTCACTCTTTCTTCTCACTCTAAAGGACTGAAGTCTTCTAATTCACTTCTACTTCATTAAATTAAAAGTTCTAAATTTTCTACTTGTGTTTTAGGGAATTATCCGAGACGGAAAAGAAGCCGTTTATGGAAGAAGCGGAACGACTGAGAGTTATTCACAAGAGAGATCATCCTAATTATAAATATCAGCCTAGGAGAAGAAAACAGAATAATCAGCCTGTTGGAACTACTTCGGCGCACATTCAACAACCCGTAGCTGCTAAACAGAGAGCTAACTATCCTGTGTGAGTATTATTTAATACTATTGAAGTTCTTGAAGTGGGCGTGGGCATCAAGAAATCAACGTCTAATTTTGTTTCCTATTCTTTCCCTTAAATCAAAAGAAGTCATCTTTGGTGGTTTTTTAAATTCTGTGAAGAAAAAAAAATAAGTTGGGAAAAAGTGGTTTTAAATGTTATAAGCGGGAGCACAGATATAGCGCTCTATCCATGTTACTTTCCTTTCTTATCTTTCCTTATATATTCCTTACTTCCCTTTATTGTGTGTTTGGCTACATAAATAGCTCACACAAAGGTCAGTTAGTTTAAAACTATTACTACTGGTTCTATTAGGATTTCATTGGGCAATTAATTGGTTAGAATAAGCAACTGCTGCTAAGTGAGGCAAGTTGTAGAAGCTCTGAAGTTCTAGAAAGACCAACAACATCAGCTAGAGGGCGTTAAAATATGTAATGTGGTTTTAAATTTGGAAAGAAAGCCATGCCCCTAACAAATCGAATCGGACAAATAATATAATGAAAAATTGGGTACATCTTCGGCCTCGCTTTTTCATTCTCAAACAAGTTTTTCCAAAGATCAGTTTTGATCCCTGTGGTTAACTATCCAGGTGTGACAATAGACAATGGAATTTAACATTCCTAGTTTGTTGTTCATTATATCCTTTTTTCAAAATTTCAACATTCACGAAAATGGGTTCCAAACATGGAATAAAACGTCTTATAATAGCTACCCTAAAGCTACTATCATCGAAAGACCTAAATTTTAATCTTCATACATTTTTTTGCTTCCAGGTCTAATAGGACAGTTAAGAAAGAAGAACCGAGTGACGAAGAGGAGAGAAGTTCTACAGTCTCTCCGCCAACTCCACCAGCTACTCCATCACGTTCCAGACCCCAAACATCAAGATCACAACCCTCACCAGGTCCTACATCACAGGAACAAGTAGTTTACATGTCTGACATAGACATGGATCCACCTCCTATGTACGAATTTGATCAATACCTCACAGGTGGTTTCCGTGATCAGCAATGGGATCAAAGTTCGCTCCAGATTGGTAATCAAACCAACTTAGTAGCTAGCTCATCACCGTTATCCAGACCAGAAGGACCTCAGTATGGCGAATATTATGGTGAATTATTTCATCATAATAATCCGTTGCAAGTTTCTGCATTTCAAGGGTGAGATATTTGAAAAAACTTTGTGATGCGACAATATTCTAAAATATAACTTAATTATTTAAGTAATTGTGTAGTTGTAAGAAGGCACCGCCTGAGCATAACTTTGTACTCCATTTTGAAGCTATGCCTGAATCTCTTTTGTATTAGAGATCGATTTATATCAACGCTAAAGGTGCTACTAAATTTAGTAAGACACACACTACGTAGGCTTCCGCGGTTTGTTGTCATGAAGATTTAGGTCTTCCGTGGTGACCGTGTTAATGTAGATGAAGAATCCGACGTTTCGCTTCCACTGTGGGAGGCATCTTCAGGGATGTAGACATCATGGATAGAAACACAATGCTCTCTACAAAACTGAACTGTTCAGTTATGTAAGCATTGTGTTTCTATCCATGATGTCCTACATCCCTGAAGATGCCTCCCACAGTGGAAGCGAAACGTCGGATTCTTCATCTACATTGACGCGGTCACCACCGGAAGACCTAAATCTTCAAGACACATAGTGTCTCAGGATTCATATCTGGCGGAAAAAAAACATTTATGTATGGTCATGAGTCTATAGATCAAAATATATTAAATCTCTCTGCCGTACCAACCCTAAAATTATGAATAATGAAACCAAATCTTAAAATGATTTGACAAAAAGTTAATAAAGATATTTAAAGAGAGTATCATTATAAGTAGCATTAAGATACTTATCTAAATGAAAATGAAAAATTTAGATAAGTATTACTAAGACTTAGTATTTAGTTTCATAGAGTAGGTATCTAATTTTAGATGAGTATTACTAAGAATTAGTATCCAGTCCCATAGAGAAGGCATATAATTTTTAATCATTGGTAGAAGGTAAGAAGAAATTTTAAGGTTTCTAACCTTACCTGTAACCTAAGTTTTAGGCTACAGAATAAGTTTGTCCTACAGGTTATTTGTAATTTTTATTGTTTCTCATTTTTATCTATTGTGACAAAATTAATTTTAAATAAAAAAGTACGGCTTTAATCTTCAGGTTGTACTTGTTTAAGTAAAGATAACGTACATATCTTCAAGTAGTTCGTAACATAATACGTCTTGTAAAATTCTTTTAAATTTTGTTTTACAGAAAAGAACTGATGACGTCGAAGGATTCCAAAAATTCTTCATTCTCACCACAATTCCACTCATCACCAGGATCCTACCAAAATCAATGGGCTGGTTACCAATACCTCCAACCTTATCCCTACTTCCAACAGCGACCTCAAGACGGTCCTTGGATGAGCTACGCATGACAATCCGTGTACCAGAACTGGGGGTCGAATTCCGAGCCGGGTTCTTCCTTAAGAGAAACAAGTTCGGAACCTTCGTCTTCCAGTGTCCGGTCATCGGATATACCAGAAGATCATAGATTCCGCTCACCGGATATCGTAGATGATCATAAAAGCCATTCCCAATTAGATGATATTCGTCATCAAGATAATTCTAGTTTTATTGATCGGCGATTTTTAACCGAATCTCACATTGAAACTGAATCAGGTACCACATATTGTTTACTTGAAAACAAATCAAGATCATATCCAGATCGTTTACAAATAGAATCCGATCACAGTTCTGATTTCCGGTCACAGTTAGGTTCGTCTGACAGATTGCTTATAGAGTCAGATCGCTCCCATATTAGATCATTACCTGGATCAGATCGTGAAATGGATTCTCCATACAGGAATATGTTAGCTCGTAATTTCCAATATTCAGATTCTGATCACGATATAGATCGATCTGATAGTAACTGTGATCAGAGACCAAACCAAGATCAGTCTGTTATCAAAAGAACTGATCACTCGTATAGTCAAATCAACGATGAACAATCTTGATATTTTTTATTGTTATTAGTGATCTGACCTTTATATTGTACATTTTTTTAAATTTTTATTTAATAATTCTATACTAAGTAGAATAAGTTAATGTGTTTAAAGCTAAAGCTTTTTTGTTCGATGGCACTTAAAAACTGACTTAAGTGTGAAGAAACCACTATTAAAAAACTTTAAAATTGGTTATAATAGGCAATGTAACTGTATAATAAAAATAAAATAATAAAATAATATTAAATAAAAATAAAATTAATAAAATAAAAAAAATATTACTTTGCTAAACAACTAAATCCATAAGTAATTGTTCTGTCCATCTACCAAATACACTGACACCTAATAAAATAAAAGCCCATTTTAGGGCCTTTTATATGATACTAATCAAGCATATAAAAAACCATCTCTCGAAACTACAGAACTCTATTGTCGAAAAAATATTTGTGCCATCATTAACTCACAATAATGACTCAGCAAAAAAACTTATAGGATCAAACAATATGTAACGCAAGTTAAAGAATATATATATATATATATATATATATATATATATATATATTATATATATTATATATATATATATATATATATATATATATTATATATATATATATATATATATATATATATATATATATATTTGGAATTCGGGAATTCGCTAATTGTGATAGTAAGCCACATACAAAGAGTAGTAATACGACAAGCTAATACAGGACAACAATAATGAGTCACTGAAGAGGCCAAGAGTTCGGAGATCTCATTTTTAATCACCCTCAGAGATCATATTTTTAAACTCAATGTGAAAAAAGCCGACAACAATTTATTTATTTATTTATAACCTTCATACACCCCTGGAGTATGTTTCAATAAGGTTACACGAAGCTCCTTAGGATCGATCACAAAACGATGTTTCAAGCCTTCCAATGTTTTGAAATAGGGTACGACCTCTCTAGTAATATTCTATGATTGCTCAATGTTTTAAGCTTCCGAATAATTAGATAGACTATGACCTCTCTAGTAATATATCTCTATAGCTGTACCATATTTCAAGCCTCCAATGTATTGAGATAGAATATGACCTCTCTAGTATATATATTTATGCCTGTAAAATTGTATCAAGCCCTCAATGTATTGAGATAGGTATGTCTTTCTAGTAATATATCTCTCTATGTATCTAAAGCCATAGTTTAACTACTTTTAGATTTATGTTTCTAAAATTACAATGATGATTGTCTACGTAAAATTAGGAAAGAAGTAATTTATATTTTTGTAGCCTTTTAGACATAACGTGACTTATCTTTGTCAATAAAGAGAAATAAAATTACTCTTATCATAAAGAATTATGTGACGATTAAAACAAGACGAGATAAACCTACTCAAGATTTTATTAAGTTAAATAATAACACCTAGAGCAACATGTTTAACTATACATATCATACTACTATAAACAATTAAACCTTTGCCAAGAACTGAAACAAATAAAGGGTCCTGATGTAGTAATATCGATGCAATTGATCAGTTCTGATACTCTCGTAAAATCTACAGATCTTTCATGCAAATGATTTGAACGTAAATCTGATGTGAATCCGTCTAATTGATGCAATTCTGATCTCGATACTCTCGTAAATCTTACAGATCATTTCCATCGGAACAAAATAACGAATGTGATCCGTCTAATTGATGCAATAAGTCTGATCCGATACTCTCGTATAATCTACAGATCATTCCATCGAACAAAATAACGAATGTGATCCGTAAATAACATAAGATCCGATACTCGGTAAAATCTTGACAGATCATTCTATCGGAACAAAATAAGAATGTGATCCGTCTAATTGATGCATAAGTCTGATCGATACTCTCGATATTTCCATCGGAACAAAATAACGAATGTGACCGTCTAATTGATGCAATAAGTCTGATCCGAATAATTACATATATTTCATCGGAACAAATAAAGAATGTGATCCGTCTAATGCAATGGGTCTGATCCGATACTCTCGTATAATCTTACAGATCATTTCCATCGGAACAAAATAACGAATGTGATCCGTCGAATTG
>JACMZG010000050.1:0-32500 GCA_018340805.1 Microvelia longipes | reverse complement strand
TACTCTATGTCCAATCTGCTGTTTTTATATTTCTTTCCATTATCCCGCCTCTTTTATTTTAAACCTATATATATATATATATATAGATATAATAGGAAAGAAAAATTCGAAACCGGGATGTACGAAATTATCCGTTTTCACAAAGTTGGCTCTCAGTAATTTTTTATGACGTCCTTAACCTGTAATGATGAATTCAAAAAATTCTAAAAATCATAAATACGTAAAAAATGTTGCGATCAATTCATGATTTTGCATGCATGTAGCTAATGTATAAGACAAACAAATGTGCCAATTTCATTTTATTATCAGCATTAGTTTCAATTTTCATCAAATAACTTGTGTAAGTTTTTATTTTAAAAATTGTAAAAAAGTTGGTAAAAAGTTGAAGTTAGTTACAAAGATATCCATGATTATTGTTGGTTAGTAAAAGTTAAGCAGCATTGTTTAACTTCATCAAGAGACCGCTGAGAATAAAACGGATGTATTTATTATCAATGGACGAGCGAAGCGAGTCCCAAAGACTTCTTGCCAGTATAAATTTTGCATATTGGGTATTTATGAGGTCGTATTAATGATAATTAGATAATATACTATATATAGAAGGAGCACTGGACCATAAAACACAACTGTAATTCCACTGATAACAAAGCCGTTGGACTGGTGCAACTAAGTAATGCTGCCAACCTGACAACAAAACATTTATTTTAAATATGTGTCATAATATTATTAATGAAGAAAGAAACCGTAAAGAACAAATATAATAACTTAAACACCTGCTAGTATTTAATAAAATTGGTCTTCGTAGATGGCAAAAAGGGTGGCGGAATACAGAATCTACTACTTTAGTTGACGAGGATTACCTTTTAATATAATTTTAGGATAAATACGTTGAACTACAATTTAAAATGCATAAAATATTGTAATGCACACGATATTTATATTAGTATTTTATGAATAATTAATCATTAATTAATAATAGAACATAATAATTCAGCAACCGGAAAAAAATTGCCAACTTTTTTTTTTTTAGAAAAATTGTATATTGTTAGGGTGGGCAGCATTACTTAGTTGCACCAGTGAACCGGCTTTCGTGTTATCAGTAGTGTTCCTTCTTATATATAGTATTATTCTAAGATGATGATAATAAATGTAAACCCACCTAAGGTTGTTTACACAGGGTAAATAACCTGATTGGTTGAAAGGTCCTAAAACGGGAATTGTTTACCCAAATTAACAATCCGTTGTCTATTACAAACATCACAATAAAACGTAAGACATTTTTTGTTTTATTTTTAAAAAGAACAAATTTTTGAAAAATAACTTAGCGTATAATTATCGTAAGAGAATTTATATGATTTACGACAGGTTTTCCAAATAATTTTCCTGCAGTCTATCATACCTTGACAAGGTGGCACCGCATTTTTCCGTCGTATTTTTTTAAACACAAAATCATGTTTTGAAATGTTATTCTTATGTTGTGTATTGTTCTGTCAGATTCTGTCCAATAAGTTTTTGTTATGTCATATTGTGTACCGTGCCTAATATCTTTTCTATTTTTATACTTTTAAAAATTTTCGTCTAATCTTTTTTTTAGTTTTTCGATTTCTGTTTTCGGGAGACTAATTTTAAACGATTTTTTTCTAATTTCTTGGTTTTCCGAATAAGATCAAATAAAAATAGGACAATTATTATTTATATTTTTTACATTACCCTCGTTTATCGTTGGTATTACGCGATCAAAGTGATAGTTTGTAGGTTGAATACCAATGGCGGGGAAAAACGAAAGGGTGATCAAATTTTTTTTTATCATAGGATTAGCATGGGGAGCCTTGAAAATTCTTCTTTTATTTATTTATTGTTAGTTAATTTTGTTGATAAATGTGATGAAAATTATTTAGAACGACCATCGGTACTAAAAAAATTGCAAAATATTCGTAGAGATAAATATATTTGGATAATTCCAGGACTTTTAATATAGATCAGGCTCTTATCACCAGACTTGGATTCGTCCGATTTAACCCAGAAATAATAAAACCTAAACGGCCAATTTAAAAAACATTTTACAAAAAGTGAATTTATTGAGTTATTAATATTTTAGTGCATAAATAAAAATGATTAATAAATTAAAACACCATTAGAGTGAAAATCAGTTCTTATCAGTTAATTTAAATACCTGTTACAAACTAATTTCAACAATTTATGCATTAAATGGTAATTTTGTGTGTTTGTGCAAACTAAAATTATTAAAAGAACATCAATTAACAATAAATAAAATAAACACTATATTATGATCGTCATCTTCTTATCACCTCAATTAAAATACTCGTGACAACCATTAAAACGCTATTTTTTCAATGAAATTGTGATTCTACTGAGTTCATACGCCCTAAAAATTAGTTAAATTAAAGGCACTTTGATAAAAAATTTAAAGAAATGAATCGTCACAAATAGAAAAAACCAGAAATCCACATAAGGCCTTTAACAACGATCACCCCTTTCGCTATCAATTTCTTATCAGCGGACGGTAGCGCTGCTACGGACTTTGAATCCGGAATATAGGAAAGTATTGTGTTTTCAACAAAAGTCCGAAACTGATGTTAGATGTCACCGGAATTATACATCTAAGTGTTTTTAAGGCCTCTGACTGGTTTTCACAAAGTTTTCAGTCTGTGAAGTGTGTGGTCTGTTATCATCGTAGCTCCAAGTGTATTTATGCTAGAGAGTTGAAACTTTTATAAAATCAGTCGAAAGGTGTAGTGTAGAGTAATATATAAACCAAGTAGGGAAACAAACGCGATTTCTGTCAGACCTAGCATGTAGTTCAATATTTTGTCCGCCAGGGAGTTGGCTAAAATTTTCCTATTGCCCGCGGCCATTTTGTTTTACCCTTGTAAAAATGTAAACAAAAGCTATTTACGGTACTCAAAAAATTTTTTATGCATTTATTTGAACAGTTTAGTTTAAAATGTTAATAATTTTGTGTAAGAAATACATTTTGCCACATCCAATATGGTTTAAGTCCGAAATCTTTAAATTTTACTAGGTTTGTTTAAATTACTTAATACGAGCGGCTAATTAAACTTCTTTTTTCGTGCGCACTACCTAACTTAGTACATTTTGCAAAATGGANCATCGGTACTAAAAAATTGAAATATTTCGTAGATAAATATTTGGATAATTCCAGGATTTTAAATATAGAATCAGGCTCTTATCACTACAGACTTGGATTCGTCCGATTTAACCAGAAATAATAAACCTAAACGGACAATTTAAACAAACATTTTACAAAAGTGAATTTATTGAGTTATTAATTATTTTAGTGCATAAATAAAAATGATTAATAAATTAAAACACCATTAGAGTGAAAATCAGCTTCTTATCAGTTAATTTAAATACCTGTTACAACTAATTCAACAATTTAATGCAATTAAATGGTTAATTTTGTGTGTTTGTGCAAACTAAAATTATTTAAAAGTAACATCAATTAACAATAAATAAAATAAAACACTATATTATGATCGTCATCTTTTATCACTCAATTTAATACTCGTGACAACCCATTAAAACGCTATTTTTCAATGAAATTGTGATTCTACTGAGTTCATACGCCCTAAAATTAGTTAAATTAAAGCACTTTGAAAAAAATTTAAAGAAATAATCGTCACAAATAAGAAAAACCAGAAAATCCACATAAGGCCTTTAACAACGATCACCCTTTCGCTATCAATTTCTTATCAGCGACGGTAGCGCTGCTACGGACTTTGAATCGCGAATATAGGACAAGTATTGTGTTTTCAACAAAAGTCCGAAACTGATGTTAGATGTCACCGGAATTATACATCTAATGTGTTTTTAAGGCCTCCTGACTGGTTTTCACAAAGTTTTCAGTCTGTAAGTGTGTGTCTGTTATCATCGTAGCTCCAAGTGTATTTTATGCTAGAGAGTTGAAACTTTTTATAAAATCAGTCGAAAGGTGTAGTGTAGAGTAATATATAACCAGTAGGGAAACAACGCGATTTCTGTCAGACCTAGCATGTAGTTCATATTTTTTCGCCAGGGATTGGCTCAAATTTTCCTATTGCCGCGGCCATTTTGTTTTTACCCTTGTAAATGTAAACAAGCTATTTACGGTACTCAAAAATTTTTATTGCATTTATTTTGAACAGTTTAGTTTAAAATGTTAATAATTTGTGTAAGAAATACATTTTGCACATCCAATAGTGGTTTAAGTCCGAATCTTTAAATACTAGGTTTGTTTAAATTACTTAATACGAGCGGCTAATTAAACTTCTTTTTTTCGTGCGCACTACCTAACTTAGTACATTTTTGCAAATGATATTTTTTTTTCTCAATTCATATTAATTGTAATTAGTAATATAACAAATTTAACCTAATTTTTTTTGAATATATAAAAGCAATCGTAATTTTAAGGCAATACACTGTCGTCTGCATTTTCTTCAAAATCTTAATAAAAAAACATGTGGTTTACCTTTACTATAGTTTCTCTTTTTCTCTAACTAAATTATTATAACAATTATTAACAGAATTTAATACAAAATCATTAAATTATCACGTACATACTAAACTACGAAACACGATAAAAAGATAAAACTCAACTAATGTTATCAGGGTTGCCAATAAAAATTAAATAAAAAAACTTAAATCCGATAAGGCGCATGCGCAGTTATCCCAATTTTAGCTATTTTTTATTTTTGAGCCAGCTATCAGTGATCAAGCAATTCTGAATTTTTTTACATGTGTCTGTATAGGAGTTTCCTACTTGGTTTATATATTACTTAGTTGAGAGCTATCCGAAGATTTTTATAACGTCATGAACAGCCGAATAATGATGACTCAACAAATCGCGCGGAAAAATGTTTGCAATTATTTTGAGATTTGGCACGCATGTAGTCATGTATAAGACTGATGTATGGCTCTAAGTTTCATCTCATAATTAGCATTAGATTATTTCTCTCTAATGATATAATTTTTATCTAATAATTTGCGTAACTTTTTTTAAAAATTTTATGAAATCAAAAAAATAATCCAATTGCGTTGAATTGTATTACATTACATTGTAATACAAATGTATACCTATACGTAATAATAAGAACACGAAGTTTCGTTTCAATACAAAATTATAATCATGTTGGATTATAGAAGTTAAGAAGCATCGAGCCAAATTGTATAAAATATTGACCCTAAGCAGGTTATTTTAGGAATCCCTATATTTATTTTACAGTTTTACTCAGAAGCCCATCAATACTAACGTTTGAAAAAAAATCAGAAACCGGAATTAACCGTTTCAAGTGCTTTAAAGGCTCCTGAGTGGTTTTTACAAAGTTTCCTGTCTGTATGTGTGTGTGTGTCTTATTACCGTAGCTCCAAGTGTACTCATGCTAGAGAGTTGAAACTTCGTAACAAAATCAGTCTACTGCTGTAGTTGAGCTATTCGAAAAATAATTTTTTTAAACGCCATTAACCCGCAAAAATTGGAAAAATCATAAACGCGGAAAAAATGCATCGAATTGACATTTGGCACGCATGTGACTATGTATAAGGCTAACGTATGTGCCAAGTTTCATCTCATTATCAGCATTAGTTTAATTTTTTATCAAATGACTTGTGTACGTTTTTTAAAAAAAAATGGTAAAAAATCAGGTATGATTCAATTGAGTTTACATTTGGTGCAAGTGTAAACCTTTACTTATTTAAATAAGTACCAATAAGTTTCCTTTTCAATACAAAAGTATATCCATGATCTTTGTTGTACCATAAAAGTTAAGCAGCATTGAGCGTTGTCAGTGTCTGGATGGGTGACCGATGGGAATGAAACGACTGTATTTACAATCTGAGGACGTGCAAGCGAGTCCGAAGACGCCTTGCAGCATAAATTTAACGAGTTGTATATTCTTAGGACAAGCAAAGCGAGTCCAAAGTCATGAGGATGAGCGTAGCGAATCCGTTTTGATTGGCTACGTTACGTGTACCTCGGGGTTCCGAGGAACCCCGTACTCGATTTTTTTAATTTCTTTTAAGAAGTTATTTTATACAGACATTTATATGATATAGACAAAGAGACTAAAACTATACTATAGTTTTAGTCTCTTTGTATAGACACTACCATCTCTATTTACTAAATCTCTAAATAGATCTATACAAACTTAGGGAAGTATTTTGTAGGTAGTCCTCTTAGGACTGGTTCAGACTAACCAGTGGTATGATATAGACACTACCATCTCTATGTACTTATATACCCGTGGTTCTCTCCATGTTATTTGTTTTCTATATTTGTATTTTAAAATTTCGTACCAGTTCAATTTAAGTCATGTTTCAATATGTTTACTTAAATAGATATAAATAAGTTAATTATTAAGATAGACTCTTTGTATAATATATAATTGTGTGTATTTGAATTATTAATAATTTAATAAGTAAATTAAATTTTATTTAACATTTTTTAAATTATTTCTTTTTCTTATTTATTTCTTATTTTTACTCTCTATGAAATTATATTTATACATACATTATATGTATATATATATATATATATATATATATATATATATATATATATATATATATGTTTTCTTCGGTTAAGATTGTTGTACTCATTTAGCTGACTACCTTTACATCAGAATAAAGTTTTAAATTTGAAATTTGAAACAAACGTCTACTTCGCTAGAATACACTTAAAGTTCGATACAAAGTTTTTGTACTTATTTGTAAAGTTTTTTTAGTATTATTTAAATATATAATTAATTGTAAATCTCTATGTATCCTTAGAGATTTTTTAGATTATTTACTCTGTCTTAAATGATTTTTGTTTATACCCATTTAGATTTAACCAATCAAAGCAATCTACAAAAAGTACTATCAGCGCAATTCTTAATAACTATTGGCCAAACTAAGCAGTCTCTGTAAGTTTAGTAAAGACTTAAATTCGACCTATCAGTACAATCTAGTAACAAAGTACTACTAGCGCCATCCCATTTACCAGTGACGGAACTAAAACATGCATTTCTCTAAACATAATACCACTCTTTGCTGATTATATAGGTAGTCAATCTCTAATTATGTAATATTAGAACGAATTTTTAGTTGATATTTGTATTATAATTTGATAAATAATTTTTGATTTTCTTGTAATTATTATTTTTTCTTGTTTTTTTTTATTTCATTTTATTTGTAATATAATAAAAACAATATTTTAAATTAGTTTTGTTTTTATTATTAACTTGTTCAGTCGCGGGGTTTGGCACAAGGTGAACCCCATGTTCAACCTCCTAGGGGTTAACCGTCAGTTGTCGTGTGAACGGGATTGAACACAGAGTTCAACCCTGAAACTCATTTTTCACGGTGAAAAATACCTTGTTAACAGTAGGGGTTGAACCACAAAGCGAGTTTAACGAAGAGTTGAACCCCCCGCCAAACCCCGCGGTGAACGAAGTATACATTTTTATTTGTTCACGAAAAACCCACAGTCCACACGAATTTCAACGTCTCACACTTAGAGATGCCAAATTTTGGCATCTCACATTACAGCTAAACGACATTGGATCAGCCAATGTCATTGAATTATGAAACAAACTAAATTCAAATAAATCTTACAAAAAGAATCGATGAGTTTTCAGATTAATTCATCACTGCAAATCAAAATGTCGTCACTTATGATAAAAAACCAAGTTGTCGAGTACAAAGATATCTTAACCAAATCTGTGACGAGAACCATATTTTTCGACTACCTTACCAAAAATCACCTGCGTGCTAAAAAAAAAAAAAAGGATAAATCTGAACCGATTTTAGCAGCAGTAAAATTGCAGCAGTTTTACCTCCAAAGTTCCAGGTAATGTTGGCAAGGGTATACTCATATAGGGTGTAGTTATACCCCTACCCTACTATAGCGGTAGGGTTATAGCGTAGTCTTATCCATTAGTGTACTCCTCAATCTATACAGGTAAGTGAACTGCTGCAATTATGACAACTGCTAGAATCAGTTATGATTAATCTCCACGAACACCTGAATTATTTTGATATCTCATATATATATATATATATATATATATATATAATATATATATATATATATATATATATATATATATATATTTATATATATTATTAATTTAATGAATTAGCTAAACGTAGTAAATACCATGGATATGTATCTTCTCCTATAAAATTTTATTAAAATTCACAATTCCCATTAGATTAACAGAAAGGACTTAAAAGAACTATGATAAGCGAATTTACATGAAAAGTGAACAAGGATATGCCATTGTTATTCCTATCGCATCTACGCTTTTAAATCGTCTATGTTTAAATAATTTTTTCACACAAGTTATTGATATCGATAAGGCACTGGCACTGAAGAGGATTTAAACAGCTGGTGTAAGCTAAGTGCTTATCTTGAGGTCTTTTAAATATTTGTATTTTTACTTCCCCTCATTTAAACCGTAGATATACGGGAAAATTATTATGTTTGCAATAAAAATTCCAAGCCAGGATTCCATCTGAATAATTTGTTTCAGATGTTTCTTAAGACCTCCTCAGTAGTTTTTACTAAGTTTTCTGAGTGTGTAGTGTGTTTGTATGTGTGTGTGCAATGTGACTGCGTTATGTTATCACCGTTGCTCCCAATGTGTTAGTGTTGGAAACATAAATAAATCTTCAGGACTAGTTGTATTTTCTAGAAAATATGTTTTCTTTTTTCGTCAAAAACCTTCATTATTGATATATAATATATATATATATATATATATATATATATATATATATATATATATATATATATATATATATATATATATATTATATATATATATATATATATATATATATATATATATATATATATATATATATATATATATATATTATATATTGTACATTTCGATTTTCTTTTAAATTTCGAAAACAAATGAATAAGTTGTAACGCTACTGCTCAGGATATTAAATGTATACCGAAAATTAAGCAAAAATTATATTGATAAGCAAGAAAGCGCGCATTTTAAAGAAAATTTGCCCGTATTTTGGACCTCCGCGCCAGAATTATTTTTTATATTTATTATTTACTTTTCCTCATTTATACCATAGGTATACGCTTAGAATAATACTATATATAGAAGGAGCACTACTGATAACACGAAAGCCGGTTCACTGGTGGTCTTAAGTAATGCTGCCACCCTAACAATATACAATTTTTTTATAAAAAAGTTGGCAATACTTCCGGTTCATGAATTATTATGTTCTATTATTAATTAATGATTGATTATTCATAAAATACTAATATAAATATCGGTGCATTACAATATTTTAAGCATTTTAAATTGTAGTTTAACGTTTTAATTAAAATTATATTAAAAGTAATCCTCGTCAACTAAATGTAGATTCTTGTATTCTGCCACCCTTTGCCATCTAAGACCAGTTTTATTAAATACTCAGCAGGTGTTTTAAGTTATTATATCTGTTCTTTACGATCTTTTTTAATTAATGGATATTTCTGGCACATATTTAAAATAATATTTTGTTTATAGGGTGGTACTCTTACTTAAAACCACCAGTCAACCGGCTTTCGTGTTATCAGTAGAATTACATTGTGTTTACGGTCCTGTACTCCTTCTATATTAGTATTATTCAAAGGGTATATAGGAAAAGTTGTGTCTTTTGTTATTAGACAAATGAAATTGTCATAATAACCAGTTTCATTTATTAAGCGTAAAATATATAACATGAATCTTATAAGTAGCTTATGAAATTGCTCTAGATGGGTGAATACAAGAATTTTTCAGAAGCTTTTAAAGCATTTTCCAAATTCGGTGATACAAGTTCTGACGGGAAGCAAATTTCACTGAGTCAGAGCGATAAGTGGATGAAACAGGCTAAAGTTTTCGATGCTAAAATCACAACTACAGATACCAGCATCCAATTCAAGAAATTTAAGTAAGTGGTTGTAAAACAATTCGATTATTTAAAAAAATCTTATACAGGGTACCTCGGAACTTTTCCTCTTTACATCGGATTTGGCGGACTTTTATGAATGAAATCAACTTTTTTGACATGATAGGATATAGACCGGAATTGACGTCATTGCAGGAATAAAAGTCAATTTTCAATATTGACAGCCTATACCGATTCCTGCAATGACGTCATATGTCATTCATAAAAAAAAGTCAGTTTGTAGCCTCTGAAAAATTTGATTCCATTCATAAAAACCCTTTAATTGAATGACCTTATAAACACTATCAGCTTGCAATACATTAACATTACCTCCCGATGGTTTCCTGTTGTTTTGCTTATTGAGAAGTTTATAAACAAATAGTAAAAAGTAATATATTTTCTTTATTTTACAGTTTTATTTTAACTGACTTAAAAAGCACCAAAGGCAACTAAACTCACAATACACACACAGAAGAAAGTTGAACCCCTTGCCAAAACCCGCGCGTGAACGAAGTATATAATTCAGTGGCGTAGCCAGGATTTAATTTCGGGAGGGGCTGATATATATATATATATATATATATATATATATATATATATATATATATATATTATATATATAAAAATTTGTATATTTGTATTTGTATATTGTGCAATGTTTTCAAATTATTTTTATATCTTTCAATTTCATGGTATATTTTTTTTATATATTATGATATTAATATTATAAGTTCATTGTTAAAAAATATATCATTGATAGAGGGCACAAATGAGACTGATATTTGTTTTACGATACTATATTTCACCCATACCTGGGCATACCAATACCTCAATCTATAAAAAATATATGTTATGTAATTTATTATTTTTTATATTTTTATAGGTTTTTATTTTTTCACACATTTATTGCGGGTTTAGGTTATGTAAAATTTCGGGGGGGGGGCTGAAGCCCTCAGCCCCCCTGGCTACGCAACTGATATAATTGTTCATGTTATGCTTATACTGTGCAAAAACCAAGATCTTGAATAAAGGGGATGACGCACTAAGTCGATTTGCCATACAAACAAGTGACCCCATCAAAAAACAAAAAAAAGAGAATTCAACATGAAACACACGTCAAAAACTAACTGCACATGCTTGTAACAAACTGCGCATGCTTACAATTCTTATAACAGCCCAGGTCTTAAATTTCAGAGGCAAACTTACCTCTCAATGGTTTCCCATTGTTTATCGCTTTAAAAGGTTATAAACACGTTTAAATTATCACTCACTAAAGTGGCAAAGTATAGTCAAAATTTAAAATTAAATAAGCACAATTGACTTAACAAGCACCAAATGTAACAATCAAGAGAAGCACAGAAGAAAGTTGAGAAGCAAACTCGACATCCCTGCTAACCTGCGTTTGGCACCTTTTTTTCATTATAACCCTGGGTAAGCAAGGTAATTTTGCACCTATTTCTCTTACAGCTTCCATGGGGTCAGAAAGTTCCTTAATGCGTCAACCCCTTTATTCAAGTCCTCGGCAAAAACACAGTGTTTGTCTATATAATTTTATTTATATATTTTTGTGATATATTCTTCTCTATTATTTTATTATCTGCTGGGTAACCTTGTTATAATATGGTAAATCAACTTAGTGATTCATCCTCTTTATTCAAGATCCTTGCTTTACACGCACAATTTTAACATTGCCCTCCGCCCCTATTAGTAGGAGGGAGGATGAAAAAATATAAAAGGCAATAAGAGATCGACGAGTAAAGAAAGGTTAAGAACAGCTGACGGACGGTTGTATTATTACAGATCTCTAAAACTGAATGAATCCGATTATGTGCAGTTCCTGGAAGAACTAGCCAAGTCCAAAGGAATGAAAAAGAGCGACATAATGAACAAAATGATGTCGTGTGGCGAACCGGGACTAGCACCTCAAGCCGCTGTCAGTAGTAATAATTTTAAAATACTTACTATTATAACAACGCTTTCCAAAAATATAACCTGCTGCGAAGCAAGATGACCGCCGGAAATACCTCCGCAAAACCACCGGAAACACTCGAGCAAAACATGCAGCGAAATCCAGCATATGGTGGATTCGCTTCATACTTATTTTATCAGTGATCTTTTATCTATTTCAATTTATTGTTATTTTTATTTTATTTTATTGATGACTTTTATTTAACATTATTTAGCCACTTTTAATAACTTTTATCAATTTTATCAAAATAATGTAGGATAACCTAATATTTTACTATAAACTTCAAAATGGGATAAACGAGATTATTACAGTGGCATAGAGAAATACTACAAGAGAGGCCCTATAATAGGTTAAACTTTGAAACATCGAAAATATACTCTGACAACCTTCGTTTATAAATATAATCAAATAATCAGAATAACATTACAGTAACTTATAAAGTAGAACGTTAAAAATACAAATCAAAACTCAAACCTTAACTCACTATAACATAAAAGTTCCCACTATAAAAGAAGGTTTCAATGAGGTTACAAAGAGCCCCTGAGAGTCCCAAAAAGATGTTCAGGCCTCTTAGTCGGACCTCTATATAACGAACTTAAAGGTTCAAGTGAAAAATTCGTTATATAGAAATTTCGTTGTATAGAAATTGAAAAAATAAATACCTCTGTACTATTTTATGATATTTTAATGGATATATAGGATGAATAATAACCTCGCAGTTGCATATTCAGCAGCTTTTTCTTTTATTAGCGGTCCTGTCGCAGGAATATTTTTGTCCCTTAACATTGTCACCCACTGTAAAATTGCGTCATCAATGTCTTTGTACTTGTATACTCGAGAACTTTTTTTTTTAAATCGCTACTCGTTTCGTATAACCTAAGTATAGATTTCCGATTTTTTAAAATTGTTGATATAGAACTAGGAGCGATTTTATACTTCAGAGACAAGTCTTTGTTTTTGACTCCATCATCAAAATCTTTTAATAAATTGATTTTTTCAGAAAGGGACAGCGATTTCCGTTTTGACATTTTAATAAACTCGATTTACAAACAAATAAAAGTTTCACAAACGAACTGGTCAGACCGAATACCAATTAAAACTGAAAGATTTTTAGTTCTATGCTGTGTTACTCCTAATTTCTGGAAATTTTGTTCGTTATATAGAAATTATTTTCGTTAAATAGAAACATTTTTAACACAAAATTCAAGGGAACGTAAAAAAATTCGTTACATAGAGACTTTCGTTGTATAGAAGTTCGTTATATGGAGGTCCGACTGTATATTGACATAGGCTATACCCCCTCTAGTATCTCTATGTACAGCGGTAGTAGCATAGAAATATTATTACTAGAGAGCCCTATAATTTACATTTTGAAACGTCAAGAAAGTAACCTGACCACCTTCGCTTGTAAATACAATCAAACAACAGAATAAAATTACAGTAACTTATATAGTAGAATGTTAAAAATACAAATCAAAACACAAACAATGTGTGGAAAGCCGAAAACAATTGATATATTATAACCTTAACTCACTCTTGAAAAGTTTCAATGAGGTTATACAAAGCCCCTGAGAGCCCCAAAACGATGTTGCAGGCCTCCGATGTATTGAGATAGGTTATGCCCCTTTAGTATATATCTCTTTAGGTAGTAGGGTCGAGCGAAAGTACATGAATCAACTTAATTTTGGAAAGAGTTACAGTACAAATCTGGCACATTCACCCTATGGTGGTTGCCACCATGGTAATATACCACCAAAGATATTTAGTACGTTCACACACACACTCTAGATCCGCGGATCGTATAGAATACGTATATAATACGGTCAACTAACTTCACAGTTCTTGCAGCGTATTTGTTTAGTCGATCGAGTGAGATTACGTGATAACTGATCCGCCAAAACATGGCGTCTTTTATAGTGAAGGTTCACTTTTGGTTATAAGAAAGTTTAAAACAAAAAATATATTAAATTAAATTGTGATTTCTTTGCATAATAATAAAGTTACACTAAAAAAATAATATTCCAAAAGTTATTTGATCAAAAACGGTAATATTGAAGTGAAATAAAGTGAAATAAAAGTTCGACGAGAAGGTTATCCGTCTCTAAAGGTACATACAGCGTATCGGGGATCCATTTAGATTCCATCTCCCTAGTTCTAGCGTATGCGATCGGATCCCCTCCGCATGGTTCATACAGCTTAAATTACCGTATTGAGAGATCGTACTATATACGATACGCGGATCTAGAGTGAGTATGAACGTACTAATTGGTGACATATTACTTCGTTCATACGCTGTGTTTTGATGAGATAACACGCTGTCGGTTGAACACGATGTGTTCATCCGGTTCGACGCTGTGTTCAACTCATGAGGGTTCAACCCTCTATGAGGAGGTTGAACCCTAACCATTCACCCGAAAGGAGTTAATGGTTGAACTCCGAGTTCAACCTCAACCCCACCGCAAGAACTTGTTATATTCTTACCTTTTTAATGATTGATATTGTTTGTAATGACGTCTATTCATTGTTCACTAAAAATTTACGAATTCATTAACACTTTATATTTTTACAAACTATTATTTAACAAGATAAAAAAATCACAGTTAAAAAAACCTTAAAAATGCTCCGTAATCTAACTCATCTGATAAACATGCTGCCAACCGGTTTAGAAAGAACAAACACTTTTGAAGATTTGCGGATCTTTATTTAGTTTTATGATTACGAAAAATAAAATAAATTGTAAAACAGATTATTTTAATGCATAAAATTGTAAATTCATAAATTAGTATCATAAATTAGTAAAGTAATAATTGTTATAAAAAAATACAGGTGATAAAAACAAAACTGGAACCCCTTGGGGGTTGAACTCAACTTGTTTACGCGGTATTTTTTAACCTCTAGTTTTGAGTCTACACCGATAATAAAGGGGGTTGAGATTCAGGGTTCAATCTCGTTCAACCAATAGCTGCCGTGGGGTTGAACACGGGGTTGAATCCCCTGCCAAACACCGCGTATGAACGATGTAATAGCCCGTAAATCATAGTCCGTAAAATATGTCTTATCTTTGCAGGCTACCAAAGCAGAAGCGTCCAAAGCAGGTGGAGCAGTTGATCGGCTGACTGATACTACTAAATACACTGGAAGTCATAAAGAGAGATTTGATGAATCAGGAAAAGGAAAAGGGAAAGAAGGAAGAGATGATATCACTGATCGTGATGGATACGTCCAGGGATATAAAAATAAAGATACTTACGATGAAAAAAAATAAATTAATTAATACAAAAGAAATAAGTCATGGGATAAAAAAATATTAATAATAATTTCAGAGACTGTGTAAATAAAGCAATATCAAATTAACTTTTTTATTTTTCCTAATTTATACCTTAGGTTTATAAGAAAAGTATTGCGTTTGCAAAAAAATCTGAAACCGGGATGTTACCGCATTATCCGTTTAAGGTGTTTTTAAGACATTCTAAGTGGTTTCCACAAAGTTGACGTTGTGAGTGTGTCTGTTTACGCCGGCGTATTTATGCTAGACTGCCGAAACTTTACAAAAATCTATCTTTTGATCTATTATGCTATCCGGTTTGAAATCATGACCACTCCAACCCTTCAAATTATAAGAGCAACCATCAGTTTTGATAAAGATTTGCGTAAAGAATTCGCGCTTTTGATTAGTTGGCATTAAAAATTATTTACTGGTTTATACAAAAATAAGAAGAACTACACAGTTTATTGTGTTGTTTTTTCAAAGTATACTCTTTTTTGTTTACTTTGAGAAATGAAGTATACAAACGGTTTATAATTAGTTATATCCATAATAAGTTCTTTGGGTATGTTTGCTTATTTTGAATGTATTCAAAGGTAGATATTTGCTTTATATTTATGCATTACAAATAAAGCAAAGTTAGGATGGAGCCTGATTGTGAAGTTGGTGGTCAATCGACCAAAAAGCAAAACTATTTAGATAATATGCAGACTATAGGTTAGTATTAAGGTGATGTAAAAAATGGGAGGTTAGTCGTAGAGACAAGTGTTCACATAGTCCTGAGCAAATGGACTTTTTTACTAGAGGGAGAAGTAGGGTTGATTAAAAAATGAACTAAACTCTTTCCAAAATGAAGCTGCCTCTCTTAAAGTGATGTAAAAATTAGGGTTAAGCGGTAAAGACAGTGTTCCGGCTCCCACCTGTTCCCCTATGGATGAGATAGACCAGCTATCAATCAAGGAGGAATCTAGTTCAATTGCTATGACCCAAGTCAGCGCCATTTGTTCCTCCATCCTGATTTGTGGATTTATATCACTTGCTTAGCAACGGTCAACAAAGAACTCCATTTTTAAACCCCCTTAAGGACTAGGCAAAGGTCAAACTGTAATATTGGTAAAAAATAATATCTATAAAAAAGGACTTTAGTACAAAGCACAATATGAACCAATTTTTTTTTTAAAAAATGACTGAAACAGGTTGTTATAGCTGGTGAAATTTAAAATGATGAAAGGATGAAAATAAAAGTGACAGAATTTGCTCTGGTTGGAACTCAGAACATTGTCTCTGTCCAACCCTCATTTTTATATCTCTTAACTCGATACCTCTTTTTGAGGATATTTTTATTTGAGGGGATGTAAATGTGAATTTTTTACATCATTCATCAGTGATCGGTAATCACAAAAAAATGTGGCTGATAAGCTTCAATTTCAGTTATATTAGGGCTTATTAATAATCTAAGAGTGTACACTCTTAGAATCTATATTAATATAATACACTGAAAGATGATATTTAATTAAATCATAGCTAGTTAATTTGTGTATTAGTATTATAATATTGCGTGTTTGTTTTTGGTAGATATAAATGCGAATGAGACTGATGAAAAACTTCTGAAGTGTCCGTTTGCTGATTGTTCTTATACATCTACGGTAAAAAATCGTTTAACTAAACATATCAATGGTGTGCATAGTGATAAACGATATGCCTGTCATTTGTGTGACTATGCTGCTAAGCAGAAACAACACTTAGCTACTCATATAGCTGGAAAGCATGAGACTTTGAAGAAATTTGAGTGTACTTTTTGTGAGTTCAAGTCTTCAGTAAAGGCTAACTTAACACAACACGTACGAAGGGTTCATTACAAGGAGAAGCCATATACCTGCCACTTATGCAATTATGCTGCCGCACAGAAATCACATTTAACTTTACATATAAATATCAAGCATGAGAATTTGAAACGGTTTAAGTGTACTTTTTGTGAGTTTACGTGTGCTGTTAAGTCCAACTTAACACAACATGAACGGAGTCTTCATTACAAGGAGAAACTTCATGTATGTCATTTATGTGATTATACCGCCTCACTAAAAAGGCATCTGACTTCTCATATTGTTAGTAAGCACGAAACTGATAAAAAATTAAAGTGCTCTTTATGCCAGTTTACTTCTGCGTCTAATTATAACTTAAACAGGCATATTAGGAGTGTACATTATAACGAAAGACTTTACGTTTGTGACAAATGCGATTATACAGCGTCTCAGAAGAAACAATTAAGTATTCATATAACCAGCAAACATGAAAGAGATAAGTAGTTACATTGTACTTTATGTTCTTACTCAACAGTAACAAAAGAAATCTTAACTATGCTTATGAAAGCTGTACTCTGGATCGAAAAGCTACTTACCTACAACTATGTGGCTTCAGATAAATCTTACTTAGTGAAACCAAAGATGTTGAATAAAGGGGATGACGCATTAAGGAACATTTCTGACCATGGAAGTTGTATGAGATAGAGAAATAGGAGCAAGCTTACCTTCCCTTAGGTTATAATTAAAAAAGGCGCCAAACGCAGGTTATGTAGCTAAGTTGTTATACAGTTCTTGGTTGTCGAGTTTGCTTCTCAACTTTCTTCAGTGCTTTCGTTATTGTTACATTTGGTGCTTGTCAAGTCATTTGTGCTTATATTTTACATTTTGGACTCTAGGTAGCCACTTTAGTGAGAGTAATTGAAGCTTTACCGTTTACTTTTCGTAGAGAGTAAGTTAAATGTGTTAATATTTTTTTTTTTTTTTTAGCCTAGTGAAATGTTTTGCTAGTTTTCAAGATTCAATTTTAGTTGTAATGTTCTTAATTTTCTTTAATGTTGTTAATTTTAAGCAATATTAACAAAAAAAAACAGTAAAAAAGTATGAACTTTTTTCTATTTGTTTATAACCTTCGCAAGCAAAACAATGGGAAACCATTGAGAGTTAAGTTGCCTCTAAATTTTAAGACTGCGCTGTTATAAGATCATAAGCATGCGCAGTTCGTACCAAGCATGTGCAGTTGGTTTTTGACATGTGTTCGTGTTGAATTCTTCTCTATGTTTTGATTTTGATGGTGTCACTTTGTTGAATGGCAATTCGACTTAGTGCGTCATCCCTTTATTCAACCTTACTTAGTGAAACATACAATTAGTAAGCATGAAACTGATAAACAGTGACATGTTTGTGTGCGTGTACAATAGCTTCAATGTATAACTTAAATCATGTTCAAGTTATTCACAATGAAGACAAACCTTTTGCTTGCAGTTTCTGTGATAATGTAGCAGCTCATATTGTGGTGAATTGTGAGATCACTTTTTCTTTGTATTCCTTCCTGTATAACACAGGTTTAGATCCCAAGGGCTATTTAAGAGTTCCTCTTTACTTAAATATTAACTCGTAACTATAGAGACAGTTTTTCCTGGAAAATCAGATTTTTTAAAGGTCATGTTTAATGTTTACTGTTTTCCCCTTTGATTATTAAGGTGTAAGTAGGAGAGAGACGCATCTACATGTATGCTAGCCCTAGAAGTGGTCAGTTCATTTTCTGAATGAATCTGAATCTATCTTTCTGAATAAATTCTCTTTGTCAAATGGAGAATTATGACAGCCTATGGCTTATATATTATGGAATGTTTAAAGCATGTTTTGAGGAATTTGGGCTAGTCTCGTTGATCTCCATCGCTACGAGACTAGGAGAGGTTGTGACCTCAAACTACCATCAGTAAGACTTAATAAAACCTACAAAGGTCCTAGTTTCATGGAAATAAAAATATATAATCACCTACCAGATGGTATAAGAGCTCTAAAACCTCAAAAATGCTTAAACAAAGTCAAAGAAGTATTATTGCTTAATCCTATGTATGAACTAAATGATTATTTTAATTTGAACTTTAATCATTTGTAATTTTTCTGTTTTTTTTCTCATTTGTAATGTAAAGTGAATTTTTTTAGTAAACCAAGAATTGCTTGTAAATTTGATGATTGTAAAATTATATAAATATAAATAAATAAATAAAGATTCACGTAATTGATTAAATATTGTATGCATTTGGTTCTACCAATCTTACCAATACTTCCCTTGGCAAGGGGAAGTATAAAAGTAGAAGAGCTAGTAACTTAAGTATTAAAAACCATAAATTAGAGGTGTATAAAAAACACCAATGTATACTGGACAACTGTTTTACAACAAGCTACCAAAACACATTAAAACTATCAATCCAAAAGATATAAATAAGTTAAAAAAAAGTATTAAGATTTTTTATTATTAAAACAATACTATAGTTATAACGAATTTTAAAATGACAATATTGTTATTGAAATAAATTCAAAATGTAAGCCTACAGTTACTAGCTCAAATTAATTAATTTTAAGATAACTGATTTATTTAATTTGTAATGTATTTTGTACTCTTAGATTTAAGCTAAGACATGTTCTCATTCCATTGTGTATGGTCAAAAGAATTAAATATTTATTTATTTAATCATCCTGTTTTACCTGCGTAAGGTGCACCATTTTATTTTATGTTGTTTTAATTCATTTCTTTAATTATATTGCAAAAAACTGTTAGTTTTTTAATATTTTATAATAAATTTCTTATTGATTAATCGGTGTGTTTGCTTTCAGCTACCCATTAAGTCCCTGAGGTGCTTCCTCAATCCAAGATTGATCAAGAATTTTGTTTTTAATTTTACTTATTAAATTCTGTGTTTTCGGCAGAGCCTTTATAATGATATATTTAGCAGGGACAAGTTTTTATTATAAATCGACGTTCTTATAAATTTTCTAAAGACAGGAATAAAAATTGGAAAATTTTTGATTTAAGCACTTATTTTTGCAGACAATAAAGTCCTATAGATTTACAAATTTATGAGACTTTTTTGATCTAAAAAAATTATTGTTTAAAATCTAAAGTGATGATAATTAGGAAAGAAGGAAAATTTAAAACTATAGATAAATTCTATCAAGGAAAAGAAAAATTAGCCATAGTTAATGAGTGTAAATACTTGGGTATCATACTAACTACAAAATTGTCTTTTGAAAAGTATATAAACAATTGATTCGCTAGTTCTAAATATATGGGTTCATATCTCATTTACTATTATCCTGCACAGCTATTTTTTAAATATTAATTTATTTGGCTGCTTTATAAGTTGACCGCACTTAGTTTATGCCCCCACATGGAAAAATGTTGCAAACTTCAACTTAATTAAATTATTTTTCCATTTTTTTTAAACAAATGCAAGTCATTCCAGAAAAATTGAAATAATACTGTTAATGGAATGAAACTTGGCACATATGTTGGTCTTATATACAACTCCATGCAGACTAAATCTCGATCCAATCGCAATATTTTTCCTCGTTATATGATTTTTCAAAATGATTGCTGGTTATTGACATCATAAAAAAAATATTTTCTGAATAGCACAACACCTATAGATTGGTTTTTGTAGCTTGCTACAACTCTCAAGCATAAATACACTGGCAGCTATACACACACACATAAATAGAGACAGACAACTTTGTGAAAACAACTCAGGAGGTCTTAGAAACACCTGAAGCAGATAATTCAGAAAAATCCAGATTTCGGATTTTTCTGCAAACAAATTACTTTTCCTGTATTTCTTGTACTTTTCCAGAGGAAATGTATACATAGTTATGCGTAATAAAAGTTACTTTTATTACGCATATTAATATTAAGTTTATATCTTGTTTAAGTATCGACTTGTTGTACAATTTTTTATCACACAATTTCAAAAGGATAATAAAAACAATAATTAATTATTTCTTAGTAAAATATAATAATTATAATATAATATTAAATATTTTTATACCTATCTTAAATTAAAAATAAAACAAAAGTTATTTAAATTACAGATTGTTATGTGTCATATGTACAACGATTTAGTATTTATAGTTCAATACAAAATAATTATGTAGAATGATGATTGAAAAAAGTACAAAAATAAATGTCTTGTTACTTTTAAAGTCCCAAGGATTAAATTAAGTATTAATGGTACTAATTAAGAAAAAATCTAATCTCCATAGCCAAAAGAAAAGAAGTGTAAACTTATACGTTTTCAAATAATGTATTTATATTGAAGATTTAGGTCTTCACGTAGTGACTGCGACAATGCAGATAATGATTACAATGTTAATTGTAATGTAATAATTCTATGCCTTCCACCGTGGGAGGGATAGAGAAAAAATTAAAGAAATATTTTGAAATATCAAATCCACAAAAAATACAACCATGTAGCTGCACTTACTGCCTTTTAGCTTTATATGACAATATTAGTAAACTCAATGATCAGAAACTTTCAAAAAGTTAATTTATCATTATATAAACAAATTATCAAAGATCATTATACAATATCATTTATACCTCGACTAATATATTTTTGTTAATAAAACAACAAAAGTCATATATAGTTCAAAAGGTTAATCATAATTTAATAAATTTTCTTCGCATGCAATTTACTTTAGTTATGAATAACCCAAAGTTTAAAATATTTTTAGTCGTATCTTTTACCAGAAACTGCTTCCGTAAAATGAATTGATTTTGCATCATATTTCATTATAATTACAACCAACAAATAACTGGAACTCGATAACAAAAAAATAATACATTTTACAAAGAAAAAGATTTGAAGTTCAAAGGGATTTTCTCAGGGAAAAGAAAAACAGTAAAAAATGAAACCCCTGCATAGAATGGTCCCGCGTAAAATAATTTTTTTCTTGGCAGTGAAAAATAAAGAAAACTGTCAGCAAATGTTTTAAATACAAAACCTGTTGATTCTACTCGAGGATCATGAATAATTGGTGATGAAGTGATAAGGAAACTTCACTGACACTATAAAGATCGTATGAGATAGAGAAATAAGAGCAAACTTACCTTCCCCAACAAGGTTATAGCTAAAGGCATGAAACACAGGTTATGTAAGAAGGATGTTCAACATATATTAACACTTTAGGACAAATAAAACATTTCAATGACCAAATTCTATTATTTTTAATGAAAATAAGAGGTAGTAACAAGCAAAATAAAGTATAATACTTTTTACTATTTGTTTATAACCTAGAATAGGAAACCATTCGTTGGAAGGTAAGTTTGCCTCAAGAATTTATGACCTGCAAATTTAATGTAAGCATGTGCAATTTATTTCTGACGTATGTTTTGTGTTGGATCCTTTACGCGAAATAACTTTTGCAGTTACTACGTTCGCGTAACCTCTAATATCACGCACTTCGCTAATGTAGCCCTAGCGGCCAAAAGTTTCTCATCATCAGAAGACTTAAATTCGGTAGTGAAAACCTCTCGATTCTATTCCACTATATTCAAAACAAATTTTAACAGAAAGAGAAGAAAAGAATTTGACTAGTGGAATGTCTATTATTGGTTTAATTTTGGAGTATTTTAACTTTGTCTTAGGTTTTTTTAATAAAAATAAATCAACAAATATTAACATATACTATTTTTTTTAAAAAATTGCATTCAACAAGACTTCTAAAAGTAGTATTTAGAAACATTGAGATGCAGAAAGACTTTTTCCAATTTTATTAACTAGGGATAAGTCTAACTCAATATTAAATTTTTTTGGTGGATTTGTTTTTGAGAACGAATTTCATGAAGTAAGATATTGATGAATTTGCGATTTGATTTATTTCTCTTAACTTTTTTGTATATTTTTATATTCAATATCATTATTTTTTGTATTCAATATATTTTTTACCAATATTAAGTTATGTTCTTAAAGATTGTTTTTAATAATGGAGCGATAGTAAAAAAATTACTATTAAATTGGGCCTTTGAGTTTTACTAATGTAATAATTATAGTAGAGTAATACGTAAAAATGAAAACTATACTAGAAACAATGAAAATAAGATGTGCTGAAATCTCTTTTGCTTTCTCTCTATTAAACATACTACAAGATAAACAAACAATTAGTAATAGCAAAAATTAAAAGAATAGATCAGGTTGTGATCCATGAGCCTCCAGTGTAGGAAGCAAATAATCAACCACGGATATAATATTCATATCAGTTTTAAGACAACCAGATACTCAAAAATTATAATTAAACTTATAAACAATTTTATGAAAAAATGTCACAATACGCCTAATAAGCTTTTTCTGTTGGAATTTATTTTTTAAAAGTAATATTAAATACTGAAAACTTCATTTTTCAGTAAACAAAATTACTAAAAAAAATAAAATTAAAACTACCAGCAAAACAAAAGTAGAAAATTCTAAAATGAAAAAAAACCAGTAAGCATATTAGTAATTTAAATCAATAACTTTATTTTTCATTAATAATTACTTTAAATCTTTTTTTATTAATGTCATTTACTAAAAAAAAGAAAAAAAACTTTTTTTTTAATTTGAATAACTAAAAAAATACCTTTTTTAATATTTTATTTACTAAAACAATATCTTTTTTAGACATTTTAATAACCAGAGACTTTCTCCGTAAGTAACTTTAATAACTGAAACTTTCTCCGTAACTAATTTTTTTTAATTACTAGAGACTTTCTCCATAAGTAACTTTAATTACTAAAATCCACCAGCAGTAGGCCAAGCAATAATCTAAAAGAATCTCATTAATAATCAAAATATTAATTATATTATAAAATAAAATCACAATAATTCTCATATTTAGTGGCATAATAATAAACATTAATTTAAATTGGTTAATTAACTTAAATTTTAAATTAACTAAATTAAAATTATTAGGATTGTTTTCGCTAAATTAACTAATAAAATTAATAATTACGATAAAAATGTATTTAATAAATACACAGAGAGCGATATTGACTTAAGTACATATTAACAATAGATGTTTTAAATATCTTGAGATATGTTATTGAAGAACATATTTTGAAGTATTTCAATAACAATTACAGAAAAATTAATTATGTTCACTCTTTTCTTTGTTATTGAAGAACTTATCTTTAAGTTTCACTTATTTTTAAAGTTTTTCAATGACAAATAAATATTAACATTATATCTACTCAATACTCTGTTATTAAAGAACTTATTTTTTTAAGTTATTCAAAAACAAAGATACAATTTCTTTAATCACTCCCAGCTAATAACATAAAAAAAATCTCCAAAAAAATTAACAATAAAAGTAATAAATCTCATGTTTATAATTTATTTACATTTTTATTAATTAAAAAAAAGGAATTTTAAATGTATTTGCTATATTTTATTAATAAGTTGAGCATTGTGTTAGTATAATAACTAATATAATACAGATTACTAAGCAATTAAAATTAAATAAAGTTAGAGCAATTAATGGAAATTAAACAATTAATAAATCTTTGATCTTTATTATCTTAATGAATTCTGTTTGAATTAATTAATTCTGTTATTAGAATTATAATTAATATAATAACAGTCCATTCATTATTTATTTAATAGATTACTTTATTCCTCAAATTAAATGGTACTTAAGTGCGGAATATTATACTGTCTTGTTTATCTTGGTACCTAGTACATATGTATAAATATTACATTTTGACTTCAGATCGCATCGTCCACACAAATCATCATCCCCGCAAATCTTTGCTCACATAAAAATGTTTAACTCTAGGAATATTTTCTGAGCCAGCCACTAGTGTAATAAAAGATTATAAAAAGGTTGTGTTAGTCATGACGTCAAAAAAAGTTTATAAAAAGGTTGTGCTATTCATGACATCACAAAAAGTTTATCAAAAGGTTGTGTTATGTCATGTCACAAAAAAAACTTTTAAAAAACGTCACTGACAAAAACAACCTTCATAGAACTAAGTATGACAAAGTTTTGATTTTCGGGAGAGAGATTTTACAATGGCAGGTGATTTTTAGGACTTTAGACGACCTTTGGTTAAAACATCTCCTCTATCCCAAAGGTCACTCGCTTCGCATGAAAATCAGCCATGCATTTTTGCTGGAATGCAGGAGGCGACCCTGTAATTTTAGTAATAAATATATATTTAATTAGGCTATGGTTTGAGCTCCTTATGTCATGCTTCTTATAAATTTTAAGTGTAATTATGTATTCCAAAGAATGTGTAGATAAAGAAAGATAGTCCTGAATTTTATTATTTGGGACAAGAAGGGTTAGTTCTGTAGGCTGTTAACAGAAGCGCTAGTATGTAATGTGGTAGTTTCACTATGCCAACTACCAGAATGCGCTTCTGTAGTTTTTTTAAGCAATTACAGCTGGCACTTTACTGATTTTTCCCAACATTTTTATATAGTTAATAACCAAATTAAAAAAATACTCTTTTACTTGAATGTTATGTTAGTTTCAGAGCTGCCACTAGATACCAGCACTGAGTATTTACCCCACTTCTGTCTGACACTCTAGTATACCTCCGACATTCTATACTATTATATTCTTTGATATATTTCAGTCATTGGTTTTTAAAAGCAATAATATATATTTATGTAAAAGGTACCAAGATATTGAGTGCTGTAGTTTAGTGTACAATGCTATATATTAGTTTACAAAATAATAAGCAGCCCAATAAAAAAAGTATAAAAATAATACCTAGTAAAACAATATTATTTAAAAAATGAAAAAAAAAACAATAAATTACAAATATAAAATTAAATACAACATATTCTAAATAATAATAATATTTTTTTCTAAATGTAAATTATAACTAAATATATAATAAATATATTACATAAAATATTAAGCAAGACATTTTACGCACCAAAGGACAAATTTAAAACTAAAACAGAAAATTAAAATGTATGTCCTCTAAATTTGTTTAAATATACACATACAATTAAGCAACTAGTCAAATATACAAACAACAAAAATATCATACATAAACAAAATAATGGTCCACTTAGGTTAATTTAATAATTTTAAGTTTATATTTATTTAGTTATACTAGGTAAGGTAGTATGTTTGATAATAGCAGTAGACGCACTACTTATTTAATTGTAAAACAGTGAAATTATATTTTTAAAATAAATAAAGGAATTAAAAGAATTACACTTCTGCCAGGTGCTAATGATTCAATGTTTAGATAATCTATTGGACCAGCATGAAACAAAACTTTGATTACCAGGTAAGGTAAGAAATCCTAGTAAAACTGTAGAAAAAGTTTCTCTAAGAAGAAATAAAGAGATAATGATTCAACTTTTAATAATCTATTGCACAAACATTAAACTTAGTTATACCAGGTAAGGTTAGAACAACCTGAATAGTAAAATTGTAGAACAAGTTTAAGAAGAAATAAGAGAATAAAAAATCATCAAAATATCACATAATAAAACTATTGGCAAACCCTAAAAAATCATCAAAATATCAACATTAGATATAATTGGACAAACCTAAAAAATCATCAAAATATCAACATTTAGATTATACTATTGGACCAAACCTAAAAAATCATCAAAATATCAACATTTAGATATACTATTGGACCAAACCTAAAAAATCATCAAAATATCAACATTTAGATATTCTATCCAAACCCTAAAAAATCATAAATATAATAATCATAAAATAACATTAGATAAACTATTGGACCAAACCCTAAAAATCATCAAAATATTAAATTAGATAACCTATTGGACAAAACCCTAAAATATCTGTCTAATATTTTATCTAAATGTTAAAACTTGATCTCCCAAAAAATTGTTTAAACAGCTTTACTTTTAGATGTCCTTACCTTTTAAATATATCCTAGATTATCTTAGTTTTAAATATATTCCAGTTTGTTCATAGATTATCTTAGTTTTAAATATATTCCAGTTTGGTTCATAGATTATCTTAGTTTTAAATACAACCCATTTTGGTCCGTAGATTATCTTTGTTTTTAATCATTACTGAAAGGCAGATAAGTTGTTTGATTGTTATTATTATCTAATAGACACTGAACTAAATTCCCATAGTTGGCAACATTGTCATGATAAACTGGACTGATGACAAACTGATCATTGTATGATAAGACTAGACTGATAACAAGTCATTTTCTAATTTAAAAAATTCCATTTTAGCAAAGGGCCAAAATCTTTACTAGGTGTTGTTTTAAAAATAATTTATAGTATTAATCGTTGAATTGTAATAAATTTGAAAGATAGACAACTATTTCATCAAAAGAAAACAAGTGTGGTTTGCTCAATTTTTATAAAAAAAAAACATGGTAGTGAAATCTTACCTTTTGTGTGCATTTGAGACTCATTGATTTTTTTTAATATAATATATTTTATTTAAGCATTGAATTGTTGAAAAGTCGTAAGTTTGAGTTCTTTTTTATCAGAAAGAAACAAAATCAGTGAGGTTTATCAAACCTTTTTCATTCGGACTCATTTGTTTCTTGGTTTTTTTACTTCTTTTTAAGGTCATACATTAAAAAGAATTTACTTATGATTAATTTTTTTCTAAAGGGGAGAAATAAGTTACGGTGTCTTATATTGGTGCATTTTGCAGACCCAGGATTACCTCATCTAACACACAAAAAACTACACTAAACAGTTACTTGAAAAAATGAATCCTAAGCAAATCCTTTTTAAAATAAACATCAGAAATCAACGGTCCAAAATGTCGACAAAAAGATAAGATTTTACTACCAAAGTTCTCTTTGAGAGAATTGAATAAACCTCACTAATTTTGTTCCTTTCCGATAAAACAGATGTACAACTTTCAATTTATAACAAATTCAATGCTTGAATAAAATGAATCTATTTAAAAAGAAATAAAAACCAACGAGTCCAAATGCACACAAAATGTCGGATTTAATTACAGTATTTATTTTAGAAAAAATTTAACAAACCACTCTTGTTTTGTTTTCTTCCCATTTATCTTTGCATTTATAACAATTCAACGATTAAATACCATAAATTATTTTTAAAAAACCTCGTAAAAATTTGGCCCAAACACTGGCAAAATTGTTGTTAGAATGAATGAAGTAGGTTACAACCAGCTACATGAGTTGCAATAGGTTTACTCTCCTCCAACAGTCTTTTATTTTAAGACACTGTTCTGCTTGATATTATTTAAGTTGTATTATATTTACATGTAATTTTTAAAAATACTTACCATCTCTACAAAACGTAGAGAAAATTTCAAATTCAAATGCATTTTTTAAAATAAGCAGCTTCTATCTATACTATATCTAACACTTTTTTCAACTGTACATCCCTCCCCCCTCTCAAATAACCAATAAATAAAACACTACAAAACTCTTTATTGTTGTTGCTACAGTCTGATACTTTTTACTTACAAATACATTTTTTCACATAACTCTAAACATTTATTTGTTCATGGTACAATTTCAGTCGATTCTTATACAAAAAAAAATTGGAAAAAAAATAATTGTACAAAATAGTTTAAAAATCCAGAGGTCAATATGAAAGATAAAGGTAGATCAATAAGATCTATACAACAATGCCATTTAAGCCACATGCAACTATGCCATTAAAGACCTATGAAACTATGCCAATTAAGAATATGCCATTGAGACTTATGCAACTATGACATTGAAGACATAACCAACTATGCATTAAACTATGCAACTGTGCCATTTAAGACCTATAGATCTATGCCATTTAAGACATATGAATCTATGCCATGTAATACCTATTCAACTATGTCATTGCTGTTTTTTTACCCCACCTTCACATAGGTCTTTGAATTTCCCTGAATCAGGATAAGTTCAAATGTTTTGTTTCCAGGGCATCCTCGAAGGTTTTAAGATAAATCTAGCGGTTAGTACTACTTTTTCTTTGATGGTAACTGAAAAAATATACATCCATGGTGGATATGAATATCCAATTATGTAACATTCACTTATTTGTTATGTTGCCATGGCTATGATATTGTGAGCCACTGCCATGGGCTATGATATTGTAGCTACTGTCATGGCTATGATATTGAATTCATCACTCTCATAGTTATTTATCATAAGTACTATCAAAATAAACAAAATTTTAAACTTGTTTGTTTTTTTAAAAAAAAAAGTCAGACCATACTTAACAAAATGAGGTTATGCCAGGCGGGCGCCATATCCTGAAGGGCACCAAATTGTTCTTTCTTATAATACATGGAAAAGCAATAGAGAGAGGAGCACGAAATTATCAGGGCCAGTAACACCTTAAGGCAGGTTTGCTTCTGCTCTAAAGATTGTAGTAAAAAATTATTAAGTTAGAGAGATTTACAAGGAAGTATTTGACATGAGGAAAAACCTTCCTAAAACCTAAGTTATGCTATAAAAAATAGTTCTCAGTCTTAAAAGATAACTTTAAAAAATCAGGTATGGGTACCTCGGAATTTCCACATCACATCGGAAGTTACACTTATCCTCCCTAAACTTCGGAAATAGGAGTTTTTTACTGAAAATTTGTTAAAAGATATAAATTACGGTATAGTATTTTAGACTCCTAGGGCACTTTTGGATATAATAAACTGTTGGATATTTTATTACAATCCTAGATCTGGCAGAAATAAATATATACAGGAATTGAGATCACTTGGCACAATTTCAATCAAGGTGCTTAGTAGGGGGCATTACAACAGTTCTAGCAAACGAAAGTCCCAAACTCGTTTTACGGAAATCCCCCTTAATTAAAAAAGGTGTGGTTGTTAGCAATGCTAGTAAAAAACAATAAAGTTAATTTAATTTACTTATAATTCCTCTCATAGCGAGTGATCATATTAATAACCCTCTGAATTCTCCCAAGAAAATTGTTATTACACTCCAAACTGATGATGATATAAATATTTAAAAACAGAAAGTATAAAGTTTTAAAAAATATGTTTCAAATCTTAATAATACAACAAAATTGAGAAAAAATGCAACATTTCATAAGGGAAACAGAGTTTAGTTGGCGAGTTCTTTTTGATCTTTTCTTTGAGATCAGTAACAGGCTGCCTGAACAACAGGTGCCTGAAGGTGCCTGAACAACCTGAATGCATGTGCCTGCCTTTGTTTAAGCTTTATATACTCAATCATTACTTCTTAAAATCTTGTTTATGTCTTTTGTTGATGTTTATTAATCCTACTTGAGCAATAATTCAACAACTCCAGGCTTATTCTAGCTTATTTGCTAAATTTGATGAATCAACTAAAAGTAAAGAACAACACACAATAATTGTAAAAAAAAAGGCTGCTTATGTTTGAGGACATCTTAACAAGCAAGCTGAGTGGACTCTAAAAATAAATGTAACCCCACATAGCACTCCATCACACATTAGCACTCCACCACACATTAGCACGAAAATATTTATTATACCCACATAGCACTGGAGTTTTCTTCCTATTATGTGGGTATAACCTTTCTATATTTTTTTTTTTATTGATTATTTATTTAAATTTAAAAAAGGGATTATATATAAAAAAAAACAAAAAAAACCCTTTTCTTCTTTTGTACTAAAAGGAAAAAAAATAAAAATTAAAATAATAAAAATAAAACTGTCCAATTATTAGAGTTCCTGGGGTGTAGGATGGTCCTTCTACCAAAATGGCAGATTTGACTCAAACTTTTTTTGGACTAAAATACTTCCTATAAAATAGTTTGGAGTGTAATAAATACAATTATTAAATAAATCTAAAATTTAGCAATCTAGGTTACGTGCAAAGTCTATTTATCCCATGTGAACTCTACGTGTGGTCCTGGTGATAGGGCTAGTTCCGTGTCATCCATGAAACAGGTCAGTGACAGGGGATGTTGAAGCTTGGGGTAAAAGGGGATCGCCTCGTCTTGCAGCTCCTCCAAGTGTACCTCCGCTTAGACAGTTAGTCGTATCATCTACTAGACTATCCAACCAGTCAGTATCCACGTCCATGAGTTCTTGATCTACGTCCATGTCTAACTGAGGACATAGAACTCCGTTGGTAAGATCCAATCCGTCGAGAGCTGATTCTGGCAACTCCCCGTTTTTTAATAAGGATTTTCGAGAGGAACGTCGTCAAACAGTTTGGCGTTTAAACATCGTCCATTGGTTCCTTAAATTAAATTTAAAACAAAACAATGACACAACTATATTGATCTTTTGGATTAATGTTTTAAAAACTAAACCAAAATTTTAAAAAAAAATCATAAAACCAAATAGGGTTCTAGACGGTAATGAGGTTTAGTTAAATTAGCATTTTTCATCTTAAAGAAATGGAAGAACAATCGGAACAAGAAATCATTATAATAATATAATATATATATTATATATATATATATATATATATATATATTATTATATATACTAATGCTGATAACAAGTTTTTAAAACTTTATAAACAAGTGTAAAACACACATATTGTACTTGTGTATAAATTTCAGTACAATCAGGACAGTGTTTTGAATTGTAATGACTTTCTGAAATTTCGCTGCAGTTCATATTGTGGGTTAATGTCACACATATTTCATTAAACAATAGAGTTGGAAAACCCTTCTTGTGCATAACATTATATACAACAGACAAATACAAAAACCTCAAAAATATTTTGTATATTCTTGATCAGTAAGTATCCCTCCTCTCCAAAAAATGTACCATCTCTCTGCTTCCCCATCCTGACCCAGCTTTATAAGCACTTTTTTTCTGCAAATTCTGTTAAAACAAACCTGTTTAATAGTTTCAGGGTTTGATGTTCGTAAATAGAGTTTTTCTCGAGGCCACTAACATCCGGTTGATTAGCCATGTTTACCGTTAATAAAAGTACCAACGAAATTGGGGCAGCCATACCAGTCCTGCATAAAACAAACAACAAACTTTAACACTGCATAGTGTACTAGTAGAATGAGGCGTGAAATGGAGTCCATCATAAATAAAAAAGAAAAGAAGTCTCTCCAAAAAAAACTTGAATGGAAAATGGTGTCTGACTCATAATACTAGTTAAGAAAACATAGACTCACTTCTCAAAAACATAGACACATCTTCCTTTTAAACATTCTCAACGGTTTTGCACGATGATGGGCTCTAGTTAGGTTGAAACCGCTATGCCAAGTTTTGTTTTTTGGAGAGACTTCTTTTTTTTTATAAACTTGCATAGTGATCTTACACAGCTTCACCGAGCTTTCAAAAAACCATAAAAAAGCTATTCGGCTAATCCTCAATAATTCTGACTCGCATCGCTCATCCTAAGATAGTAAATACATATTCATTTGATACTACGATGTTTTTTCAAAACATAATATTGACAACAAATAACTGTGGCAAAATAGTTAAATACACTATTTAATTCCAAGCGGTTCAACTCATCCAGGCACTGACCTTGCTCCATGCTGCTTAACGTTTATTATTCAACAAATTTACCATAGATATACTCGTACCTATTGATACAAAACTTTAAAATACTTATTGATACAAAACTTA
>JACMZG010000509.1:0-17416 GCA_018340805.1 Microvelia longipes | reverse complement strand
ACCCTAACCGCTAGACCATCAGGGATTAATAACAAAATTTTACAACGCCATAACACACACACTATCCTAACTAAAATTTTCAATTAAAATTAAACTTTTCTTTTAATTCCTAATCAATCATAAATAATATCGATTGAATTATTAAATATTTAACTACTATTATTACTTGTCAAATTTCAATTTTCCAGTCCAACTTTCAAATACAAAATACAGGTATTGTTTGCAAAACTTTTCTCTTTTTACAATTTATAAAACTTAGTTACTTGAGTCTGGAATTTTATTAAAAAGAAAAAACTATTGTTTAAAAATATACAATGTGTATATCGTATAGAGAATTTGAAAAAAATATTCCCTGACCGGGAGTCGAACCCGGCCGCCTGGGTGAAAACCAGGAATCCTAACCGCTAGACCATCAGGGATTAATAACAAAATTTTACAACGCCATATACACACACACTATCCTAACTAAAATTTTCAATTAAAATTAAACTTTTCTTTTAATTCCTAATCAATCATAAATAATATCGATTGAATTATTAAATATTTACTACTATTATTACTTGTCAAATTTTCAATTTTCCAGTCCAACTTTCAAATACAAAATACAGGTATTGTTTGCAAAACTTTTCTCTTTTTACAATTTATAAAACTTAGTTACTTGAGTCTGGAATTTTATTAAAAAGAAAAAACTATTGTTTAAAAATATACAATGTGTATATCGTATAGAGAATTTGAAAAAAATATTCCCTGACCGGGAGTCGAACCCGGGCCGCCTGGGTGAAAACCAGGAATCCTAACCGCTAGACCATCAGGGATTAATAACAAAATTTTACAACGCCATATACACACACACTATCCTAACTAAAATTTTCAATTAAAATTAAACTTTTCTTTTAATTCCTAATCAATCATAAATAATATCGATTGAATTATTAAATATTTAACTACTATTATTACTTGTCAAATTTTCAATTTTCCAGTCCAACTTTCAAATACAAAATACAGGTATTGTTTGCAAAACTTTTCTCTTTTACAATTTATAAAACTTAGTTACTTGAGTCTGGAATTTTATTAAAAAGAAAAAACTATTGTTTAAAAATATACAATGTGTATATCGTATAGAGAATTTGAAAAAAATATTCCCTGACCGGAGTCGAACCCGGGCCGCCTGGGTGAAAACCAGGAATCCTAACCGCTAGACCATCAGGGATTAATAACAAAATTTTACAACGCCATATACACACACACTATCCTAACTAAAATTTTCAATTAAAATTAAACTTTTCTTTAATTCCTAATCAATCATAAATAATATCGATTGAATTATTAAATATTTAACTACTATTATTACTTGTCAAATTTTCAATTTTCCAGTCCAACTTTCAAATACAAAATACAGGTATTGTTTGCAAAACTTTTCTCTTTTTACAATTTATAAAACTTAGTTACTTGAGTCTGGAATTTTATTAAAAAGAAAAACTATTGTTTAAAAATATACAATGTGTATATCGTATAGAGAATTTGAAAAAAATATTCCCTGACCGGGAGTCGAACCCGGGCCGCCTGGGTGAAAACCAGGAATCCTAACCGCTAGACCATCAGGGATTAATAACAAAATTTTACAACGCCATATACACACACACTATCCTAACTAAAATTTTCAATTAAAATTAAACTTTTCTTTTAATTCCTAATCAATCATAAATAATATCGATTGAATTATTAAATATTTAACTACTATTATTACTTGTCAAATTTTCAATTTTCCAGTCCAACTTTCAAATACAAAATACAGGTATGTTTGCAAAACTTTTCTCTTTTACAATTTATAAAACTTAGTTACTTGAGTCTGGAATTTTATTAAAAAGAAAAAACTTGTTTAAAAATATACAATGTGTATATCGTATAGAGAATTTGAAAAAAATATTCCCTGACCGGGAGTCGAACCCGGGCCGCCTGGGTGAAAACCAGGAATCCTAACCGCTAGACCATCAGGGATTAATAACAAAATTTTACAACGCCATATACACACACACTATCCTAACTAAAATTTTCAATTAAAATTAAACTTTTCTTTTAATTCCTAATCAATCATAAATAATATCGATTGAATTATTAAATATTTAACTACTATTATTACTTGTCAAATTTTCAATTTTCCAGTCCAACTTTCAAATACAAAATACAGGTATTGTTTGCAAAACTTTTCTCTTTTTACAATTTATAAAACTTAGTTACTTGAGTCTGGAATTTTATTAAAAGAAAAAACTATTGTTTAAAAATATACAATGTGTATATCGTATAGAGAATTTGAAAAAAATATTCCCTGACCGGGAGTCGAACCCGGGCCGCCTGGGTGAAAACCAGGAATCCTAACCGCTAGACCATCAGGGATTAATAACAAAATTTTACAACGCCATATACACACACTATCCTAACTAAAATTTTCAATTAAAATTAAACTTTCTTTTAATTCCTAATCAATCATAAATAATATCGATTGAATTATTAAATATTTAACTACTATTATTACTTGTCAAATTTTCAATTTTCCAGTCCAACTTTCAAATACAAAATACAGGTATTGTTTGCAAAACTTTTCTCTTTTACAATTTATAAAACTTAGTTACTTGAGTCTGGAATTTTATTAAAAAGAAAAAACTATTGTTTAAAAATATACAATGTGTATATCGTATAGAGAATTTGAAAAAATATTCCCTGACCGGGAGTCGAACCCGGGCCGCCTGGGTGAAAACCAGGAATCCTAACCGCTAGACCATCAGGGATTAATAACAAAATTTTACAACGCCATATACACACACACTAACTAAAATTTTCAATTAAAATTAAACTTTTCTTTTAATTCCTAATCAATCATAAATAATATCGATTGAATTATTAAATATTTAACTACTATTATTACTTGTCAAATTTTCAATTTTCCAGTCCAACTTTCAAATACAAAATACAGGTATTGTTTGCAAAACTTTTCTCTTTTTACAATTTATAAAACTTAGTTACTTGAGTCTGGAATTTTATTAAAAAGAAAAAACTATTGTTTAAAAATATACAATGTGTATATCGTATAGAGAATTTGAAAAAAAATTCCCTGACCGGGAGTCGAACCCGGGCCGCCTGGGTGAAAACCAGGAATCCTAACCGCTAGACCATCAGGGATTAATAACAAAATTTTACAACGCCATATACACACACACTATCCTAACTAAAATTTTCAATTAAAATTAAACTTTTTTTTAATTCCTAATCAATCATAAATAATATCGATTGAATTATTAAATATTTAACTACTATTATTACTTGTCAAATTTTCAATTTTCCAGTCCAACTTTCAAATACAAAATACAGGTATTGTTTGCAAAACTTTTCTCTTTTACAATTTATAAAACTTAGTTACTTGAGTCTGGAATTTTATTAAAAAGAAAAAACTATTGTTTAAAAATATACAATGTGTATATCGTATAGAGAATTTGAAAAAAATATTCCCTGACCGGGAGTCGAACCCGGGCCGCCTGGGTGAAAACCAGGAATCCTAACCGCTAGACCATCAGGGATTAATAACAAAATTTTACAACGCCATATACACACACACTATCCTAACTAAAATTTTCAATTAAAATTAAACTTTTCTTTTAATTCCTAATCAATCATAAATAATATCGATTGAATTATTAAATATTTAACTACTATTATTACTTGTCAAATTTTCAATTTTCCAGTCCAACTTTCAAATACAAAATACAGGTATTGTTTGCAAAACTTTTCTCTTTTACAATTTATAAAACTTAGTTACTTGAGTCTGGAATTTTATTAAAAGAAAAAACTATTGTTTAAAAATATACAATGTGTATATCGTATAGAGAATTTGAAAAAAATATTCCCTGACCGGGAGTCGAACCCGGGCCGCCTGGGTGAAAACCAGGAATCCTAACCGCTAGACCATCAGGGATTAATAACAAAATTTTACAACGCCATATACACACACACTATCCTAACTAAAATTTTCAATTAAAATTAAACTTTTCTTTTAATTCCTAATCAATCATAAATAATATCGATTGAATTATTAAATATTTAACTACTATTATTACTTGTCAAATTTTCAATTTTCCAGTCCAACTTTCAAATACAAAATACAGGTATTGTTTGCAAAACTTTTCTCTTTTTACAATTTATAAAACTTAGTTACTTGAGTCTGGAATTTTATTAAAAAGAAAAAACTATTGTTTAAAAATATACAATGTGTATATCGTATAGAGAATTTGAAAAAAATATTCCCTGACCGGGAGTCGAACCCGGGCCGCCTGGGTGAAAACCAGGAATCCTAACCGCTAGACCATCAGGGATTAATAACAAAATTTTACAACGCCATATACACACACACTATCCTAACTAAAATTTTCAATTAAAATTAAACTTTTCTTTTAATTCCTAATCAATCATAAATAAATCGATTGAATTATTAAATATTTAACTACTATTATTACTTGTCAAATTTTCAATTTTCCAGTCCAACTTTCAAATACAAAATACAGGTATTGTTTGCAAAACTTTTCTCTTTTTACAATTTATAAAACTTAGTTACTTGAGTCTGGAATTTTATTAAAAAGAAAAAACTATTGTTTAAAATATACAATGTGTATATCGTATAGAGAATTTGAAAAAAATATTCCCTGACCGGGAGTCGAACCCGGGCCGCCTGGGTGAAAACCAGGAATCCTAACCGCTAGACCATCAGGGATTAATAACAAAATTTTACAACGCCATATACACACACACTATCCTAACTAAAATTTTCAATTAAAATTAAACTTTTCTTTTAATTCCTAATCAATCATAAATAATATCGATTGAATTATTAAATATTTAACTACTATTATTACTTGTCAAATTTTCAATTTTCCAGTCCAACTTTCAAATACAAAATACAGGTATTTTTGCAAAACTTTTCTCTTTTTACAATTTATAAAACTTAGTTACTTGAGTCTGGAATTTTATTAAAAAGAAAAAACTATTGTTTAAAAATATACAATGTGTATATCGTATAGAGAATTTGAAAAAAATATTCCCTGACCGGGAGTCGAACCCGGGCCGCCTGGGTGAAAACCAGGAATCCTAACCGCTAGACCATCAGGGATTAATAACAAAATTTTACAACGCCATATACACACACACTATCCTAACTAAAATTTTCAATTAAAATTAAACTTTTCTTTTAATTCCTAATCAATCATAAATAATATCGATTGAATTATTAAATATTTAACTACTATTATTACTTGTCAAATTTTCAATTTTCCAGTCCAACTTTCAAATACAAAATACAGGTATTGTTTGCAAAACTTTTCTCTTTTTACAATTTATAAAACTTAGTTACTTGAGTCTGGAATTTTATTAAAAAGAAAAAACTATTGTTTAAAAATATACAATGTGTATATCGTATAGAGAATTTGAAAAAAATATTCCCTGACCGGGAGTCGAACCCGGGCCGCCTGGGTGAAAACCAGGAATCCTAACCGCTAGACCATCAGGGATTAATAACAAAATTTTACAACGCCATATACACACACACTATCCTAACTAAAATTTTCAATTAAAATTAAACTTTTCTTTTAATTCCTAATCAATCATAAATAATATCGATTGAATTATTAAATATTTAACTACTATTATTACTTGTCAAATTTTCAATTTTCCAGTCCAACTTTCAAATACAAAATACAGGTATTGTTTGCAAAACTTTTCTCTTTTTACAATTTATAAAACTTAGTTACTTGAGTCTGGAATTTTATTAAAAAGAAAAAACTATTGTTTAAAAATATACAATGTGTATATCGTATAGAGAATTTGAAAAAAATATTCCCTGACCGGGAGTCGAACCCGGGCCGCCTGGGTGAAAACCAGGAATCCTAACCGCTAGACCATCAGGGATTAATAACAAAATTTTACAACGCCATATACACACACACTATCCTAACTAAAATTTTCAATTAAAATTAAACTTTTCTTTTAATTCCTAATCAATCATAAATAATATCGATTGAATTATTAAATATTTAACTACTATTATTACTTGTCAAATTTTCAATTTTCCAGTCCAACTTTCAAATACAAAATACAGGTATTGTTTGCAAAACTTTCTCTTTTTACAATTTATAAAACTTAGTTACTTGAGTCTGGAATTTTATTAAAAAGAAAAAACTATTGTTTAAAAATATACAATGTGTATATCGTATAGAGAATTTGAAAAAAATATTCCCTGACCGGGAGTCGAACCCGGGCCGCCTGGGTGAAAACCAGGAATCCTAACCGCTAGACCATCAGGGATTAATAACAAAATTTTACAACGCCATATACACACACACTATCCTAACTAAAATTTTCAATTAAAATTAAACTTTTCTTTTAATTCCTAATCAATCATAAATAATATCGATTGAATTATTAAATATTTAACTACTATTATTACTTGTCAAATTTTCAATTTTCCAGTCCAACTTTCAAATACAAAATACAGGTATTGTTTGCAAAACTTTTCTCTTTTTACAATTTATAAAACTTAGTTACTTGAGTCTGGAATTTTATTAAAAAGAAAAAACTATTGTTTAAAAATATACAATGTGTATATCGTATAGAGAATTTGAAAAAAATATTCCCTGACCGGGAGTCGAACCCGGGCCGCCTGGGTGAAAACCAGGAATCCTAACCGCTAGACCATCAGGGATTAATAACAAAATTTTACAACGCCATATACACACACACTATCCTAACTAAAATTTTCAATTAAAATTAAACTTTTCTTTTAATTCCTAATCAATCATAAATAATATCGATTGAATTATTAAATATTTAACTACTATTATTACTTGTCAAATTTTCAATTTTCCAGTCCAACTTTCAAATACAAAATACAGGTATTGTTTGCAAAACTTTCTCTTTTTACAATTTATAAAACTTAGTTACTTGAGTCTGGAATTTTATTAAAAAGAAAAAACTATTGTTTAAAATATACAATGTGTATATCGTATAGAGAATTTGAAAAAAATATTCCCTGACCGGGAGTCGAACCCGGGCCGCCTGGGTGAAAACCAGGAATCCTAACCGCTAGACCATCAGGGATTAATAACAAAATTTTACAACGCCATATACACACACACTATCCTAACTAAAATTTTCAATTAAAATTAAACTTTTCTTTTAATTCCTAATCAATCATAAATAATATCGATTGAATTATTAAATATTTAACTACTATTATTACTTGTCAAATTTTCAATTTTCCAGTCCAACTTTCAAATACAAAATACAGGTATTGTTTGCAAAACTTTTCTCTTTTTACAATTTATAAAACTTAGTTACTTGAGTCTGGAATTTTATTAAAAAGAAAAAACTATTGTTTAAAAATATACAATGTGTATATCGTATAGAGAATTTGAAAAAATATTCCCTGACCGGGAGTCGAACCCGGGCCGCCTGGGTGAAAACCAGGAATCCTAACCGCTAGACCATCAGGGATTAATAAAAAATTTTACAACGCCATATACACACACACTATCCTAACTAAAATTTTCAATTAAAATTAAACTTTTCTTTTAATTCCTAATCAATCATAAATAATATCGATTGAATTATTAAATATTTAACTACTATTATTACTTGTCAAATTTTCAATTTTCCAGTCCAACTTTCAAATACAAAATACAGGTATTGTTTGCAAAACTTTTCTCTTTTTACAATTTATAAAACTTAGTTACTTGAGTCTGGAATTTTATTAAAAAGAAAAAACTATTGTTTAAAAATATACAATGTGTATATCGTATAGAGAATTTGAAAAAAAATTCCCTGACCGGGAGTCGAACCCGGGCCGCCTGGGTGAAAACCAGGAATCCTAACCGCTAGACCATCAGGGATTAATAACAAAATTTTACAACGCCATATACACACACACTATCCTAACTAAAATTTTCAATTAAAATTAAACTTTTCTTTTAATTCCTAATCAATCATAAATAATATCGATTGAATTATTAAATATTTAACTACTATTATTACTTGTCAAATTTTCAATTTTCCAGTCCAACTTTCAAATACAAAATACAGGTATTGTTTGCAAAACTTTTCTCTTTTTACAATTTATAAAACTTAGTTACTTGAGTCTGGAATTTTATTAAAAAGAAAAAACTATTGTTTAAAAATATACAATGTATATCGTATAGAGAATTTGAAAAAAATATTCCCTGACCGGGAGTCGAACCCGGGCCGCCTGGGTGAAAACCAGGAATCCTAACCGCTAGACCATCAGGGATTAATAACAAAATTTTACAACGCCATATACACACACACTATCCTAACTAAAATTTTCAATTAAAATTAAACTTTTCTTTTAATTCCTAATCAATCATAAATAATATCGATTGAATTATTAAATATTTAACTACTATTATTACTTGTCAAATTTTCAATTTTCCAGTCCAACTTTCAAATACAAAATACAGGTATTGTTTGCAAAACTTTTCTCTTTTTACAATTTATAAAACTTAGTTACTTGAGTCTGGAATTTTATTAAAAAGAAAAAACTATTGTTTAAAAATATACAATGTGTATATCGTATAGAGAATTTGAAAAAAATATTCCCTGACCGGGAGTCGAACCCGGGCCGCCTGGGTGAAAACCAGGAATCCTAACCGCTAGACCATCAGGGATTAATAACAAAATTTTACAACGCCATATACACACACACTATCCTAACTAAAATTTTCAATTAAAATTAAACTTTTCTTTTAATTCCTAATCAATCATAAATAATATCGATTGAATTATTAAATATTTAACTACTATTATTACTTGTCAAATTTTCAATTTTCCAGTCCAACTTTCAAATACAAAATACAGGTATTGTTTGCAAAACTTTTCTCTTTTTACAATTTATAAAACTTAGTTACTTGAGTCTGGAATTTTATTAAAAAGAAAAACTATTGTTTAAAAATATACAATGTGTATATCGTATAGAGAATTTGAAAAAAATATTCCCTGACCGGGAGTCGAACCCGGGCCGCCTGGGTGAAAACCAGGAATCCTAACCGCTAGACCATCAGGGATTAATAACAAAATTTTACAACGCCATATACACACACACTATCCTAACTAAAATTTTCAATTAAAATTAAACTTTTCTTTTAATTCCTAATCAATCATAAATAATATCGATTGAATTATTAAATATTTAACTACTATTATTACTTGTCAAATTTTCAATTTTCCAGTCCAACTTTCAAATACAAAATACAGGTATTGTTTGCAAAACTTTTCTCTTTTTACAATTTATAAAACTTAGTTACTTGAGTCTGGAATTTTATTAAAAAGAAAAAACTATTGTTTAAAAATATACAATGTGTATATCGTATAGAGAATTTGAAAAAAAATTCCCTGACCGGGAGTCGAACCCGGGCCGCCTGGGTGAAAACCAGGAATCCTAACCGCTAGACCATCAGGGATTAATAACAAAATTTTACAACGCCATATACACACACACTATCCTAACTAAAATTTTCAATTAAAATTAAACTTTTCTTTTAATTCCTAATCAATCATAAATAATATCGATTGAATTATTAAATATTTAACTACTATTATTACTTGTCAAATTTTCAATTTTCCAGTCCAACTTTCAAATACAAAATACAGGTATTGTTTGCAAAACTTTTCTCTTTTTACAATTTATAAAACTTAGTTACTTGAGTCTGGAATTTTATTAAAAAGAAAAAACTATTGTTTAAAATATACAATGTGTATATCGTATAGAGAATTTGAAAAAAATATTCCCTGACCGGGAGTCGAACCCGGGCCGCCTGGGTGAAAACCAGGAATCCTAACCGCTAGACCATCAGGGATTAATAACAAAATTTTACAACGCCATATACACACACACTATCCTAACTAAAATTTTCAATTAAAATTAAACTTTTCTTTTAATTCCTAATCAATCATAAATAATATCGATTGAATTATTAAATATTTAACTACTATTATTACTTGTCAAATTTTCAATTTTCCAGTCCAACTTTCAAATACAAAATACAGGTATTGTTTGCAAAACTTTTCTCTTTTTACAATTTATAAAACTTAGTTACTTGAGTCTGGAATTTTATTAAAAAGAAAAACTATTGTTTAAAAATATACAATGTGTATATCGTATAGAGAATTTGAAAAAAATATTCCCTGACCGGGAGTCGAACCCGGGCCGCCTGGGTGAAAACCAGGAATCCTAACCGCTAGACCATCAGGGATTAATAACAAAATTTTACAACGCCATATACACACACACTATCCTAACTAAAATTTTCAATTAAAATTAAACTTTTCTTTTAATTCCTAATCAATCATAAATAATATCGATTGAATTATTAAATATTTAACTACTATTATTACTTGTCAAATTTTCAATTTTCCAGTCCAACTTTCAAATACAAAATACAGGTATTGTTTGCAAAACTTTTCTCTTTTTACAATTTATAAAACTTAGTTACTTGAGTCTGGAATTTTATTAAAAAGAAAAAACTATTGTTTAAAATATACAATGTGTATATCGTATAGAGAATTTGAAAAAAATATTCCCTGACCGGGAGTCGAACCCGGGCCGCCTGGGTGAAAACCAGGAATCCTAACCGCTAGACCATCAGGGATTAATAACAAAATTTTACAACGCCATATACACACACACTATCCTAACTAAAATTTTCAATTAAAATTAAACTTTTCTTTTAATTCCTAATCAATCATAAATAATATCGATTGAATTATTAAATATTTAACTACTATTATTACTTGTCAAATTTTCAATTTTCCAGTCCAACTTTCAAATACAAAATACAGGTATTGTTTGCAAAACTTTTCTCTTTTTACAATTTATAAAACTTAGTTACTTGAGTCTGGAATTTTATTAAAAAGAAAAAACTATTGTTTAAAAAATATACAATGTGTATATCGTATAGAGAATTTGAAAAAAATATTCCCTGACCGGGAGTCGAACCCGGCCGCCTGGGTGAAAACCAGGAATCCTAACCGCTAGACCATCAGGGATTAATAACAAAATTTTACAACGCCATATACACACACACTATCCTAACTAAAATTTTCAATTAAAATTAAACTTTTCTTTTAATTCCTAATCAATCATAAATAATATCGATTGAATTATTAAATATTTAACTACTATTATTACTTGTCAAATTTTCAATTTTCCAGTCCAACTTTCAAATACAAAATACAGGTATTGTTTGCAAAACTTTTCTCTTTTTACAATTTATAAAACTTAGTTACTTGAGTCTGGAATTTTATTAAAAAGAAAAAACTATTGTTTAAAAATATACAATGTGTATATCGTATAGAGAATTTGAAAAAAATATTCCCTGACCGGGAGTCGAACCCGGGCCGCCTGGGTGAAAACCAGGAATCCTAACCGCTAGACCATCAGGGATTAATAACAAAATTTTACAACGCCATATACACACACACTATCCTAACTAAAAATTTTCAATTAAAATTAAACTTTTCTTTTAATTCCTAATCAATCATAAATAATATCGATTGAATTATTAAATATTTAACTACTATTATTACTTGTCAAATTTTCAATTTTCCAGTCCAACTTTCAAATACAAAATACAGGTATTGTTTGCAAAACTTTTCTCTTTTTACAATTTATAAAACTTAGTTACTTGAGTCTGGAATTTTATTAAAAAGAAAAAACTATTGTTTAAAAATATACAATGTGTATATCGTATAGAGAATTTGAAAAAAATATTCCCTGACCGGGAGTCGAACCCGGGCCGCCTGGGTGAAAACCAGGAATCCTAACCGCTAGACCATCAGGGATTAATAACAAAATTTTACAACGCCATATACACACACACTATCCTAACTAAAATTTTCAATTAAAATTAAACTTTTCTTTTAATTCCTAATCAATCATAAATAATATCGATTGAATTATTAAATATTTAACTACTATTATTACTTGTCAAATTTTCAATTTTCCAGTCCAACTTTCAAATACAAAATACAGGTATTGTTTGCAAAACTTTTCTCTTTTTACAATAAAACTTAGTTACTTGAGTCTGGAATTTTATTAAAAAGAAAAAACTATTGTTAAAAATATACAATGTGTATATCGTATAGAGAATTTGAAAAAAATATTCCCTGACCGGGAGTCGAACCCGGGCCGCCTGGGTGAAAACCAGGAATCCTAACCGCTAGACCATCAGGGATTAATAACAAAATTTTACAACGCCATATACACACACACTATCCTAACTAAAATTTTCAATTAAAATTAAACTTTTCTTTTAATTCCTAATCAATCATAAATAATATCGATTGAATTATTAAATATTTAACTACTATTATTACTTGTCAAATTTTCAATTTTCCAGTCCAACTTTCAAATACAAAATACAGGTATTGTTTGCAAAACTTTTCTCTTTTTACAATTTATAAAACTTAGTTACTTGAGTCTGGAATTTTATTAAAAAGAAAAAACTATTGTTTAAAAATATACAATGTGTATATCGTATAGAGAATTTGAAAAAAATATTCCCTGACCGGGAGTCGAACCCGGGCCGCCTGGGTGAAAACCAGGAATCCTAACCGCTAGACCATCAGGGATTAATAACAAAATTTTACAACGCCATATACACACACACTATCCTAACTAAAATTTTCAATTAAAATTAAACTTTTCTTTTAATTCCTAATCAATCATAAATAATATCGATTGAATTATTAAATATTTAACTACTATTATTACTTGTCAAATTTTCAATTTTCCAGTCCAACTTTCAAATACAAAATACAGGTATTGTTTGCAAAACTTTTCTCTTTTTACAATTTATAAAACTTAGTTACTTGAGTCTGGAATTTTATTAAAAAGAAAAAACTATTGTTTAAAAATATACAATGTGTATATCGTATAGAGAATTTGAAAAAAATATTCCCTGACCGGGAGTCGAACCCGGGCCGCCTGGGTGAAAACCAGGAATCCTAACCGCTAGACCATCAGGGATTAATAACAAAATTTTACAACGCCATATACACACACACTATCCTAACTAAAATTTTCAATTAAAATTAAACTTTTCTTTTAATTCCTAATCAATCATAAATAATATCGATTGAATTATTAAATATTTAACTACTATTATTACTTGTCAAATTTTCAATTTTCCAGTCCAACTTTCAAATACAAAATACAGGTATTGTTTGCAAAACTTTTCTCTTTTTACAATTTATAAAACTTAGTTACTTGAGTCTGGAATTTTATTAAAAAGAAAAAACTATTGTTTAAAAATATACAATGTGTATATCGTATAGAGAATTTGAAAAAAATATTCCCTGACCGGGAGTCGAACCCGGGCCGCCTGGGTGAAAACCAGGAATCCTAACCGCTAGACCATCAGGGATTAATAACAAAATTTTACAACGCCATATACACACACACTATCCTAACTAAAATTTTCAATTAAAATTAAACTTTTCTTTTAATTCCTAATCAATCATAAATAATATCGATTGAATTATTAAATATTTAACTACTATTATTACTTGTCAAATTTTCAATTTTCCAGTCCAACTTTCAAATACAAAATACAGGTATTGTTTGCAAAACTTTTCTCTTTTTACAATTTATAAAACTTAGTTACTTGAGTCTGGAATTTTATTAAAAAAAAAAACTATTGTTTAAAATATACAATGTGTATATCGTATAGAGAATTTGAAAAAAATATTCCCTGACCGGGAGTCGAACCCGGGCCGCCTGGGTGAAAACCAGGAATCCTAACCGCTAGACCATCAGGGATTAATAACAAAATTTTACAACGCCATATACACACACACTATCCTAACTAAAATTTTCAATTAAAATTAAACTTTTCTTTTAATTCCTAATCAATCATAAATAATATCGATTGAATTATTAAATATTTAACTACTATTATTACTTGTCAAATTTTCAATTTTCCAGTCCAACTTTCAAATACAAAATACAGGTATTGTTTGCAAAACTTTTCTCTTTTTACAATTTATAAAACTTAGTTACTTGAGTCTGGAATTTATTTAAAAGAAAAAACTATTGTTTAAAAATATACAATGTGTATATCGTATAGAGAATTTGAAAAAAATATTCCCTGACCGGGAGTCGAACCCGGGCCGCCTGGGTGAAAACCAGGAATCCTAACCGCTAGACCATCAGGGATTAATAACAAAATTTTACAACGCCATATACACACACACTATCCTAACTAAAATTTTCAATTAAAATTAAACTTTTCTTTTAATTCCTAATCAATCATAAATAATATCGATTGAATTATTAAATATTTAACTACTATTATTACTTGTCAAATTTTCAATTTTCCAGTCCAACTTTCAAATACAAAATACAGGTATTGTTTGCAAAACTTTTCTCTTTTTACAATTTATAAAACTTAGTTACTTGAGTCTGGAATTTTATTAAAAAGAAAAAACTATTGTTTAAAAATATACAATGTGTATATCGTATAGAGAATTTGAAAAAAATATTCCCTGACCGGGAGTCGAACCCGGGCCGCCTGGGTGAAAACCAGGAATCCTAACCGCTAGACCATCAGGGATTAATAACAAAATTTTACAACGCCATATACACACACACTATCCTAACTAAAATTTTCAATTAAAATTAAACTTTTCTTTTAATTCCTAATCAATCATAAATAATATCGATTGAATTATTAAATATTTAACTACTATTATTACTTGTCAAATTTTCAATTTTCCAGTCCAACTTTCAAATACAAAATACAGGTATTGTTTGCAAAACTTTTCTCTTTTTACAATTTATAAAACTTAGTTACTTGAGTCTGGAATTTTATTAAAAAGAAAAAACTATTGTTTAAAAATATACAATGTGTATATCGTATAGAGAATTTGAAAAAAATATTCCCTGACCGGGAGTCGAACCCGGGCCGCCTGGGTGAAAACCAGGAATCCTAACCGCTAGACCATCAGGGATTAATAACAAAATTTTACAACGCCATATACACACACACTATCCTAACTAAAATTTTCAATTAAAATTAAACTTTTCTTTTAATTCCTAATCAATCATAAATAATATCGATTGAATTATTAAATATTTAACTACTATTATTACTTGTCAAATTTTCAATTTTCCAGTCCAACTTTCAAATACAAAATACAGGTATTGTTTGCAAAACTTTTCTCTTTTTACAATTTATAAAACTTAGTTACTTGAGTCTGGAATTTTATTAAAAAGAAAAAACTATTGTTTAAAAATATACAATGTGTATATCGTATAGAGAATTTGAAAAAAATATTCCCTGACCGGGAGTCGAACCCGGGCCGCCTGGGTGAAAACCAGGAATCCTAACCGCTAGACCATCAGGGATTAATAACAAAATTTTACAACGCCATATACACACACACTATCCTAACTAAAATTTTCAATTAAAATTAAACTTTTCTTTTAATTCCTAATCAATCATAAATAATATCGATTGAATTATTAAATATTTAACTACTATTATTACTTGTCAAATTTTCAATTTTCCAGTCCAACTTTCAAATACAAAATACAGGTATTGTTTGCAAAACTTTTCTCTTTTTACAATTTATAAAACTTAGTTACTTGAGTCTGGAATTTTATTAAAAAGAAAAAACTATTGTTTAAAAATATACAATGTGTATATCGTATAGAGAATTTGAAAAAAATATTCCCTGACCGGGAGTCGAACCCGGGCCGCCTGGGTGAAAACCAGGAATCCTAACCGCTAGACCATCAGGGATTAATAACAAAATTTTACAACGCCATATACACACACACTATCCTAACTAAAATTTTCAATTAAAATTAAACTTTTCTTTTAATTCCTAATCAATCATAAATAATATCGATTGAATTATTAAATATTTAACTACTATTATTACTTGTCAAATTTTCAATTTTCCAGTCCAACTTTCAAATACAAAATACAGGTATTGTTTGCAAAACTTTTCTCTTTTTACAATTTATAAAACTTAGTTACTTGAGTCTGGAATTTTATTAAAAAGAAAAAACTATTGTTTAAAAATATACAATGTGTATATCGTATAGAGAATTTGAAAAAAATATTCCCTGACCGGGAGTCGAACCCGGGCCGCCTGGGTGAAAACCAGGAATCCTAACCGCTAGACCATCAGGGATTAATAACAAAATTTTACAACGCCATATACACACACACTATCCTAACTAAAATTTTCAATTAAAATTAAACTTTTCTTTTAATTCCTAATCAATCATAAATAATATCGATTGAATTATTAAATATTTAACTACTATTATTACTTGTCAAATTTTCAATTTTCCAGTCCAACTTTCAAATACAAAATACAGGTATTGTTTGCAAAACTTTTCTCTTTTTACAATTTATAAAACTTAGTTACTTGAGTCTGGAATTTTATTAAAAAGAAAAAACTATTGTTTAAAAATATACAATGTGTATATCGTATAGAGAATTTGAAAAAAAATATTCCCTGACCGGGAGTCGAACCCGGGCCGCCTGGGTGAAAACCAGGAATCCTAACCGCTAGACCATCAGGGATTAATAACAAAATTTTACAACGCCATATACACACACACTATCCTAACTAAAATTTTCAATTAAAATTAAACTTTTCTTTTAATTCCTAATCAATCATAAATAATATCGATTGAATTATTAAATATTTAACTACTATTATTACTTGTCAAATTTTCAATTTTCCAGTCCAACTTTCAAATACAAAATACAGGTATTGTTTGCAAAACTTTTCTCTTTTTACAATTTATAAAACTTAGTTACTTGAGTCTGGAATTTTATTAAAAAGAAAAAACTATTGTTTAAAAATATACAATGTGTATATCGTATAGAGAATTTGAAAAAAATATTCCCTGACCGGGAGTCGAACCCGGGCCGCCTGGGTGAAAACCAGGAATCCTAACCGCTAGACCATCAGGATTAATAACAAAATTTTACAACGCCATATACACACACACTATCCTAACTAAAATTTTCAATTAAAATTAAACTTTTCTTTTAATTCCTAATCAATCATAAATAATATCGATTGAATTATTAAATATTTAACTACTATTATTACTTGTCAAATTTTCAATTTTCCAGTCCAACTTTCAAATACAAAATACAGGTATTGTTTGCAAAACTTTCTCTTTTTACAATTATAAAACTTAGTTACTTGAGTCTGGAATTTTATTAAAAAGAAAAAACTATTGTTTAAAAATATACAATGTGTATATCGTATAGAGAATTTGAAAAAAATATTCCCTGACCGGGAGTCGAACCCGGGCCGCCTGGGTGAAAACCAGGAA
>JACMZG010000508.1:0-15910 GCA_018340805.1 Microvelia longipes | reverse complement strand
ATTATAATAAAATCAAAATAAAGAAACAACTTGAAAAAAAAATAAGTTACATGTCAACAAGATAGAAGAAAGCAAATAAAACTTACAAAATTTTAACTATGGATTTTTTGTGTGTAAAAAAAAGTCCACACAAAAGAACAGTGTGTGGACTGTTCACAACTCCACAGACTTAATGGAGTTTAAGTCTGTTATCATTATAGTTCCTTGGGTATTTATACTAGTAAGTTGAAACTTGATGCAAAAATCAATCTTTAAGTCTTTTTGTGCCATCTTGAAATAATTTAATATGACGTCATTAACCAGAAATAATGACTTAGCAAAAACTTTAGAAAATGCATACAGAAAAATGTGTGATTGATTGAGATTAGAATATTAGTCATATACAAGACTAAATATGTGCAGGTTTCATCTTGTTATCAGCATTAATTATATTTTTATAAAATTACTTGTATACGTTTTTAAAATTGTAAATAATTAAAAAAATAATCCAATTAAGCTGAACTTTAGTACAAAAGTATCCCTCTTCAAGATTTGTTTAAAGGTAAAAACAAAGAAATGTCCAAGGGTAGAGCAAGCGGGGCCTCGCTGTTATTTATAAGAATAAATATAATGCAGATATAATTGACATGTGTGAATTGGATATTTGTTAGACTGAAATCTGAACACTACGAGTATATTTGTGGCTGCGTTTATTTCAAACCCAGTTTAGATTTAAATCACATCATGGAATATTATGATGCCTTACTACAAAAAATATCACATGAATTCCCCGATATTAGCATTTTCGTATGTGGCGATTTTAATAGTAGAGTAGCTAGTATAAGTAATAATATACCTGATGATATAGACTCTAATCTCTCTAATTGTCGTCAATCTCTTGATATAGTTTCCAATAAAAAAGGTCAAATTTTAATAGATGTTATGGAAAATAACTCCTTTATATTACTTAATGGCAGAACTCAATCTGATAAACCTGGTCAATATACGTTTACAAATGCGAATGGTTGTAGTGTTTGTGGATCTCTGGTTTACTAATTTATCCCAAATTGAAAACATATATGATTTGCAAGTCATGCATGAAGCTACTCTTTCGGGCCATTTTCCTATAAAAATTATCTTAAATCAAACTTTCAACGAGCCACAAAATGTAATTAAAAGCAAAACTCAAGTTTCCTCTACAAAACCAATGCTTAAATGGGACGAAAGTCAAGCAAATCAATACAGCGAATGTATAAATACTCTCAAAGAATCGCTCTTGACTCTAATGACCCGGACGAGCTATATAATAACTTAGAAAAGGCAATTAAAGAAACGTCAATAATAACTACATGTGGAAAGAACAAAAATACCAAATAATAGGAAAAAAGGTAACACTAAAGATCAACCGTGGCATGATTATGAGTGTAAAATCTTAAGGAGTCAACTAAAACAACAAATTCGTGTATGTAAAAAACTTAAATTCAGCGATGAAAGTAGAGAAATTCTTAATAAGTTAAAAACCGAATATGCGAAACTTATTCGCCAAAAGAAATCTCAATATAAGAAAATTACCCTAGATAAACTCGCTAACGTTTCTAATTCACGTGATTTTTGGAAAACCGTAAACAAATTTAAAAACCGTAAAAAACAACATTCAAATCTCTCCATTTCAGACTGGGAAAAGTTTTATGAGGATATATTGCCAAAAGAAAGAGAGCCGTGTCCTCAGTTCAGTGAAATCAATAATATAAAACATGAACTTTTGGACTCTGAAATTACGCTGGACGAAGTCACTATTGCGCTCTCTAAATGCAAAAACTCCTCCTCTCCAGGGCCTGACTCCATAGGTTATTCTTTTTATAAAAAATCTTCCTGAAAACTGGATTCTTTATTTATGTAAATTGTTTAATATATTTTGAGATCGGGAAGGTACCTAAGAGTGATGAAGATAGCCACTTCCATGATATTTAAAAAAAATGACCCAGATGATCCACAAAACTATAGAGGTATATCCTTAGCTAACTGTATTTGTAAAATATTTACTTCTATAATAATAATAGAATAATTAATTGGGCAGAAACATTTGTTAAGATTCCTGAGTGCCAAAATGGCTTTTCGAAAAAATCGAAGTTGTAAAGACAATGTTTTCGTCCTCAATTCACTAATTCAAAATCACATTAGACTAAGTAAACGCTCAATATTAGCAGTAGTTATAGATTTCAAAAGAGCTTTTGATGGAGTCAAACACATATATTGTGGTCTAAATTAGTAGAATTAGGACTAAGCTCTAAAATAATTAGAATTATCAGTTCAATGTACGAGCTAGCAAAAATGTTTGTATATTTTGATGACGAAATTTCTAAAGAATTCCTGGTAACTATCGGGCTTTTACAGGGTGAAACACTCAGTCCGACCATGTTCAATTTACTCACAGCAGACTTAGAAGCATTTTTCTTGTCACATGGCGTCAATGGAATATCAATTGACGGTCATAATGAAATCATAATTTTACAATATGCTGATGACGTCATCATATTTGGGTATACTATTCTAGATATTAATAAGAAACTACAGATTTTAGAAGATTATTGTAAAATTTCGTTGTCTCCAGATAAACATAGATAAAAGTAAAATTCTTAAATTTTGCAAAGGGACTCCCAAAGTCAAGGACGCTGTCATGTCCAATAGAAAAATTGAAAATGTTAAACATATGCGTTACCTGGGAATTACTTTTTCTCAGTCTAGTGTTTTTAACGAAGCTCTTAGTGATGCAATTAGCAAAAGTAGAGCAGCTACTGGTACAGTTTTATCAATTCTCTATAAAACAAAGTCAAACTCCTGGCCTATGAAAATTAAATTGTACGAAACCATAGTCATATCAACAGTTCTGTACTGTGCAGATATTTGGTCGCTTAGATATTTATCACAATTAGAAGTAGTACATACTAATTATTTTAAAAGAGTATTAGGCCTACAAAAATGTACTCCTAACTATATAGTTAGACTAGAGACTGGCACTAGTAAACTTGAGTTAAAAATAATGCAACACGCTCTACACTATATAGTCAAAATTTTAGAAATGAGTAGGAACAGGTATCCTCGTATATGCTTGGAGAGACTAATTGACTTGCATGATGTACCAAGCAATAATATTAAATATAACTGGTTATCCCAACTGTATCAAGCAATAAGTAAATATGGAATTGATTTTAAAATTAATAAAAATTCAAGCCCTTCAAGTGTACTCTCAAACATTCCAACAATTATAGAAACCATGCAAGAAAAAATTTTTCAAGATGATATTACTAGCGCATCTGTCTCAAACTACAATCCTTTATTTAAAAAATTAAATTGGTCAAAAGATGCTCAACCTTATTTACTTTTGCCTTTACCCTACCCAGTTACTAAAGCTATTGCTCAAATCAGAACCTCAAAGGAAAATATAATAAAAATTTCTCACAATAAAAACATTTATAGAATTAATTGCCAAGAACATTGTACTGTATGCAATCTACATAAATTTGAGACTTTGAGTCACATTGTTTTTGAATGTTCTGCCTATGAGATTTTAAGAAAAAAATTTAAAAAACCTTTGAACATCAAGATCTTGCTATAATGCTAAATATAAAATCCAGGCCAGATGCCATAGCTTTAACTAACTATATATTTGAAGCTCTAAAGTTAAGAGCATTCTTGTTAAACGAATAATAGTCCGTTAAAAATAAATGATTTCAATAAAATGTACATAATAACAATTGATATTAAATAAAAATAGATTATTATATTTAAATATAATCAAGAGTAAAATAATAAAATATAGAAGAGAATAAATAATAAACATTAATACTATATATTATAATTTCCTTTAACAGACAGCATGTTGCATGTAAATATTTAACTTATTTGTGTAAACGTTTTTGGATTAATGTAACTAAATTTAAATATCAATTATATCTAAGTTAATTACCACTGGTTTATTTATAATGAAATCTAATTTTTTCTTTTTTAAATTTGATTAAGATGTTTTACTAATTTAATAAGATTGCTTTAACTAATCAATAAAATAATGCCAATAAAATTAAATAAATATATGTCTAAATTAAAACAATATATTAAATTAGAATATAAGAAATATGTTTTTGTAATCGATATGTAACTAAATTATTTTAAATTATTTGTTCATTTGCATGTTGTACTTAGACTATTGCATGATAAAGAGAAAAGAACTGCCTAAATTGTTTGTATAGAAATGATTTTCTTGCCAAATAAAAAATGTTTTATTATTATTTTATTATTATTATTAAAGGTAAAAGCAATTTTTAAATCAAGATTTTGTTTTGAAATTTAAAAGAAAGGAATTAGAAGCCAAAAATGATTATTGTATTTTTAAAGTTTTTAGAGCACATTTTGTTTTTAGTTTAAGAAACAGATAATAAAAAAAATAATTTTTCACTCTTAAGTAGATTTTTAAAAACATTACTTTTCTAAGAAGTGAGTAAGTATAAAATATTAAATATAAAAAATCAAGTAGAGTTACTTTGAAACATTTCCTCATCACATTAGATTTGCAATGCTTACACATAGGATTTGTTACCCTCATTTTCACTTATATGGACTCGCCTTGCTTGATGATTCTAACTCAAATTGATTACAACTCAAAATTCAACTAATGCTAAGAATGAGATGAAACTTAACATATTTATTGGTCCTATATATTACTACAGGTGTGCTAAATGCAAACCAATAAAAAAAATTCAGTGTTTAATGAACTTTCCATATTTTCGCAGAGTCATAATTGCCGGTTAATGATGTCGTAAACAATTGTTTTCAGAATAGCACAACTACACCTAAAGATTGATTTTATCATGCTTCAACTCTTTAGCATAAATAAGCCAGGAGCTACTATGATAACAGACACAAACACACATACAGACAGACAGCTTTACAAAAAAACCACTCAGCAGGTCTTATAACACCTGAAATAGATAATTCAGATGAAATTTAGGTTCGGATTTTTTAGCCAACACAAAAATTTTCCTTTATACCTATGGTATATGAGAAAAAGTATAAATCATTTATATTTTAAAATATATAGAGCCAGATTTGACTTTTATGCAGTCAATTTACCACATCTCTATACTGGCTCTTAGTTAAGAATTATACAAACCTATGAACGCCTTGGCCTCCATAGTAATAAATATCATCTAAGGATCTGAATTTATCAGCTGCATCTACATGAAGAGACTGCATTATCTCGTATGCAACACGGCATACCTAAACAAAGTTTACACAATATCTTAAAAGAGAATTTTGTTACATTTTTTATTTAGTCCATATTTGTTAAAATACATATTTTCAGTAAAATAATATTGATTGTCTTGTAAATCAGCATGTTTAGTACATAGCACCATTTCAATAATATTTAAAGCAACAAATGTGATACTAAAAATAATTATACCTCTACAAAGGTTCTAAATAAGACTTTTTGACTACATAGTTAAACAGGACTAAAATAAAGCAAATATGAATAGGCCACAATTGAACAATTCTTAGGCAAAATACTAAAATTTAGAGTTTCTTTACCACATATCTACACCATTGCATTAATTCTAAAAATATTCTTTCCTATTTATCAATATATAATGCCAACGGTCCTGTGCCCCTTAGACTCACGGAGACACTGACCGGGACGACCGGCGTCACATCGACACCGGCGTACGGGCGCTACTCAGCACCACGTACCACCGAGGGGGACCTCAGTCACTTGACCCTGGTCCAGCCTCGGGGACAAAGAGAAAGAATACACGGTCGCCAGTCTCTTTAGAAATTCTAAGCGATAAAGAGACAAATCGCTGCAACAACGAAGCTAACACTAAGCCTAACCTGAACTAACAGCTCTAACCTAAACGACCAGTAATGATATCGTACTGGCGGCTGATAAAGTACGGCGTTGGCAATGATAACTTGCACAGCGGACGGATTAATGTGATAGCAGTGTGGTACGGCGGCAAATGATCACTTCACCGCTGCTATTTTGGACTGAAAGTGGACTGGCTCAGACACAGAGTGTCAGCCTGGGAGTATACGTCGCCAATGATAGCTTGGTCAACGGCTAAGTAAAGGATACCCCTTCTGGCAGTGATGTCCTACCAGTCCCACACGAAAGGATCGGAAAGTGGCGTCCTTACCGATCAATGAAAAAAGGGCTGGAAGTCATTCCTTCCAACCGAGACGGAAAACCCTTGCTATGACCCCTCTCTACTGGCGATGAAACCTCGACCAGTAGCTTGCCCGAAGTGTCAGTAGATGGTCTCTCTACTGACGACTTGAAAGGACTAGCAATGATCTCTTGCTAGTGGATACGGCAAGAAGACTTGGTCTCACTGGTAATGATAGCTTACCAGCTATAGGGAGAAGGGGCTGTCTATGAGAACTAGAGCAGCGGGCAAAAGCGGAAGGCTGGCAATGATACCTTGCCAGTAACTTGTCAAACGGAAGGAACCTATAGCGCTAGGAATGGTAACTTCCTAACGAGGCGCTAACCCTTCCCTGGCTGCCAATGATAACTTGGACAGCGGTGTAGTCAAGAGCCTAAAGGCTGGCGATGATACCTCGCCAGTAAAGCCGAAACGCTGGTAGATGGATTCTCTACCAGCTTATTAAAGGGCTGGAGTGATAACCTCCAGCTAAGACGCATGAAACCCTTGCTAGGGAGCCCGGGCACTGGCGATGGAGTCTCGACCAGTTACCGAAAAAGTATCGGTAGATGAATTCTCTACCGACAGATTGAAATGGCTAGCAATGATGACTTGCTAGCGGACACGGCAAAAGGCCTGGGTAAACTGAATCGCACTGGCAATGAAGACTTGCACAGCTACTGGGTCAAGAGGGCCGCCTATGATGACTAGGACGGCGGGCTCAAACGCGGGGCTGGCAATGGTCTCTTACCAGCGGGCGATCAAGAAGGCTAGCGTTGATATTAGCGCTAGCGGAGTAAAAAGAGAACCCAGGTCCCAAAGGGGCCGAGCATGATGACTACTCGGGGCAGTCTAAAAGATCAAGCCGGGAATGATGCCTTCCACGGCGAGAAGAGGAAAAGACAAGGCTCCAATGATATCTTGGAAGCCGGGTGTGGTCGAAAAGGGAGTCCCACACGGATCTCCTCTGTACCCCATACTACCCCTACGCTAACTAAGCAGGAGGCAGGGAAAGGAGGCCAAGAAATAAGACTACTCCATCAGTTTAACTAACACTGTATTGCAATGTGCCATACCTGCCAGTGTATAAGAAAAACCCAGAGTATGAAGGAGGCCCTGTCAGCTATAATGAAAGAGCTCCTAACCCAAGGAGTCAGTTCCCACGACTGACTGTGGAGGCTATTGCGACACTGCCTTTTATACTTTTCTGGCATCCCACCAGCCCCCACTACTTCCTCATCTCAGTGTCTTTCTATACACACGGCCATTACAGACTGCCAACACTGGCAACAAATTACATTAAATAAAATTCAATAAAAAATATTCATTTGTCTTAGAAACTATTAATCTCAAATTAATTAATTATCATTAATAATTAAATATCATATTGATTGACATATATAATTTATCTATCTATTATTCATATTTATCCATTATTTATTAAATCTTTAATATTAAGAACTAATTCTGGAAGTATGGTAACCTGGCTTACCAAGTGGCGGATGTCATATAACATGCAAATATATTTGCATTGCTTCCTAAATCATTTTTCAAAACATAATTGTTTCAATGAAACAATTGTTACTTATTTCTTAATTATAAAAAGTATATCAATTATTAATGAAGATTGGTAGCCTAATCATTAAATCCGCTTTCTCAATAAGTCTTAAAAATAAAAATAGGGAGTTAGTGTAAAAAATAAGCTTTAGATGCTTAAAGATCAGAATCTGATTGATGCTTCTTAACAAAACATTAAACTTAGACTACTCATTGGTCAGAATGAGCATATTTTATAACTCATCGAAATCCGTTCTCAAATAACAATTGGAAGTTTGTGTAAGGAAATAAAATTTGAGTCTTATATCTCAGAATTTAATTGATAGAGCTTGACTAAACTCTAAACTTAAAATCCTTATAGGTCAGAATGAATACATTTTACTCGTCATTGAGATCTTTTCTAAAATTAAAGGAGTAAGAGTAAAAATGTTTAAAGCTAGCAGATTGAATCTAAATGATAGATCTTGACTTAACGTTCAATTATACCTCTGACTGATCACTATGAACACCATTTTTGTCTAAAATAATATAAATAATAATATTTATATTTCTCAAATCACACTATTTCGTGTTCTAAATATTGGGCGTAGTGTATAAAAAATTGTTTTTGCTTACAGCTCTGAATCTTATTGACAGATCATGACTAAACTATTAACAATTACTTATAGTCCAAGAGCCAAGCTTAAAACTGTGACTCATTTTGTACTACTTAAAACCAATTTTTTCTGAAAATATACCTTAAATTATGAAGAAAAAGCTTAGTCTGCCTATCCAGAGTGGAGCCCTTCATATGAATGCACTCTCTCAAAATAATAGAAAATCACACCTATTCCAGTTTTCTTGTAATGAGTTGTTCCCTTTAGCTCAAAACATGAAGACACTTTTTTTTAAGTGGATAAAATTTTCTATAAAACGAGTGTTTTTTCATCAAAATTGGATAACTACAAATAAAGTTATGGCGTTTGTTAAATGACTAAAAAAATTCACAAAATGCCAATATTTTTCCAAAGAAATTAGCTGATAGTATAAATTAACCATTTTTTCAGTGTTTTTGAAAGAGCCATAACTTTGGTTGCAGTCATCCAATTTTGATGATTTAACTCTCGTTTTAGAGAAAAGTTATCACCTTTCAAAAATGTTTTTTCATGTTTTGTACACGACCCACTGGGAACTACTTATTTCAAGAAAACTGAAATTTGTCCGATTTTATAAAATTTTGAACATGCGCAATCATATGAAGGGCTCCACTCTGGATAGGCAGACTATAATGGTAATCCTCATAATTTAAGGTATATTTTCAGAAAAATCTGGTTTGAAGTAGTGCAAAATGAGTCACATGAAATGAATCATGACTATATAGCTATTATTTTACTTAAAGCACTTATAGGACAATACTGACTATTTTGTCCTACTACACTTATTTTTATATATATATATATATATAATATAATATATATATATATATATATATATATATATATATATATATATATATATATAATAATTTTTTAGGCCAAAAACTAATTTTAAGCAAATACTTTGTTTTTGGCATGAACCTAATAAATTGAAACAATTTGTTACAGCTCCTAATGACGCCTTAAGACCTGACTCAGATTTAAAAACAGTTGACTTTCTTTTGGAGATATATTATTGTATAAGTAAATGTACCATACGAGTAAATGTCACTTATACCATAACAATAATTATTTTATTTCACATTTATATTTTCAGGAGGATTTCCCCTCAAGGATAAAATAAATATAATTCCCTCTGCTCTTTATGGCTTAAGCTAGGTCTTAGATTTACTCATATTTTTAGTACAGAATTTGGCTTGCAAATAACATCAATATAAGTAAAGGTTTCAGTTTAGATTTGTTAACACATCAGTTTTCCATAAGAAAAAAAAACCCTTAAAAATTTGAAGATCAAGTACAAGTCTAAGAGCTTTATTAGGGACAGTTTTTATATTGTTTAATCTAATAAATGTAAAATAATACCAAACATACTTCATCAACATAAAAAAAATACCTGAGAAGAGAAAGTACAGACAAGGAAATCTGACTTAGATAGAAAATGAATATCCATGATAATGCCATTTAGAGAACTATCAGTATATCTGGTAGCTACAGCAGCAGTTTTGGCTACTTGAGGATCACCAAATACTTCATACTCTGGATAACTATGAAAATACAAAAATGTTAGTATAATTGATTATTGGACTGTTAAGAATTGAATTCTAGGAAAAATAATGAAGACTTCAGTCCTATTAAAATTTTCTGTTTTATTTCCATTAACACAATTTATTTAAATCAAAATAAAATGTTAGTAACAATACATCAGTTTTAAATAAATAAATAATTTGTTTGAAGCTGTAGTAGATGAAAGAGTGGGAAAGTCAAGCCTGGTGAGTACACCACACCTTTGGGGTCCTTTTTAAAAAGCCCAAAATCTGTTTTTCCGTTCCCCATGGTCCAACATCTCTTAATAGCATTGTCATAGTTATTGATTCGAATAGTATCTTCCATATTTCTCTCATAGTTTTATTTTCAGATAGTCCTGCAGTATATCGATTTCTCATAACAGCCTTCCCATTTAACAAACGATTTTCTTATCTTGTCTTATCTTAAAAAAATTATTTTACTGTCGGCTAAGAATATTTTCATGTGCCTGGTTTTCTTAGTTCACAAAAACTAGACTCATGGCACGCGATATGCATACTTGGCGCCGAATCTATGATCCATTCTTTCCGATCAGTTATAGAAGTTGTAAAGCAAACTTCATCATAATGTTGCTCATTTTTGCTGTCGGATGAATAATTATTATTTTTTGAAACTTTTATTTGTTTATTTTGACACATTTCTTTGTTTACAAATGAATTTTGTAATATGTCAGATTTATTCTTTTTGAGTAAAAGCCAACATTTTTCTTTTGTATGGCTTCTACGTTTACAGTACGAGCAAAAATGTTTATTAGTAGGGTTGCCGTGTTGCACCCTCATAGCGAGTTCACTATCAGTTTTACTCTCTGGTCTTCTCGTACATTCTTGAAGTAGTCGTTCTTATACGGTCTCCACCCTCAAATCCGACTTAGCCCAGGTTTCTAGAGCCATAACTATAGTGTCATAACTAGATAGTTATGACACTTATACTATACTATCTAGCTTACCAGATGGTAAGCTAGATAGCATGAACGCTACCACTAGTCTTTCACATAGCTCCTCACCCATGCAGTTGAGTTTTTCTACTAAGTTTAGTATCTCATTCAAATGACGTTCCATATCATTGGTATCGTCCATTTGAAGTCGACATAATTTTTTAAGTATGGAAACTTTATTAGATAAAGTTGATTTTTCGTGATACTTTTTTAAAGCATCCCAGCATTCTTTGGCGGTGTCTAACTTTTTAATGTGAATCAATTGAGAGTCATAACCTGTTAGAATATTAAACTATTAAATAAAACCACACTTGCTTCGGGTTACAACAAGAGAATGATTTATTCGTCAAAAACATATAATACATTAGTAATAAATCGTAACCATGGTAACATTACAATAATTTGCCTTCCAATAATAAGAATTGTAAGCATGCACAGTTTGTACCAAGCAAGTACAGTTGATTTTTGACAAGTGTTTCGTATTGAATTCTTCTCTATTTTTTGTTTCCGATGAGGTCACTTTTTTATGGCAAATCGACTTAGTACATTATCCTCTTTATTCAAGATCCTTGGATTAGAAACTCTAGTAAGCATTTCTAGTAAAATACATTTGATTCCATCTTAAAATAGATGGAAATAAGAATTATTTAGATTTATTAATAAATTCATAAATCTTACAATATCCATGGTCATAACATCTATTTTTATTTATATTTAAATTAATTTTAAGAAAATGAGACTTTTTTCTGAGAACTTTTATTTTTCACTGATTTTATACATTGTTTTTTTCTTTTTTTTCACTAAAACCTTAAATTTAACTTAAATTTAAATTTTCTTAGTCGTAACTTATATTTAATTAAAATCTATCATACCTCACACTAAGATCAATATGGATCTAGTTGGATTTATTATTGGTCTAACCCTCTAATATACAAATTAACTATAGTTATAAGTTTATAAGTTTTTTTTCTTAAATTTAAAAGTAGCTGTCCATCACTTGAATACAATTTAGAGAGTAACATCTTTCTTCAAAATTGTGAATTCAAAGGCAGAGACACAACACAATATAATTGTGTTGTGTAGCTAGGAACTGTAACAAGCAATATGCACAGCATCATCTGGAAACTGTTCCCAGAGTCAGTTCAAAGAAACAGAGTGGGACGTGAACAGATCCCAGATAAAGCATTGCATTTTGCTTGTTATATTTCCTACGATTTTCACACTCAAGATGATTAGTCCACACATATTTCAACTATTCATGCTTTGCAAAACTTGGTAATATCAAATTATTTTACAAAATAATTATTGTTTTGCTTGTCAAGCATGATGACGGATAATACCGATCATCTTTGGTAAATACTTTACATTATGTTCTTTGGAAGATGACTTTTGTGAGTGGAAATCCAGTTGACTATTTAAATATATTCAGTGGAGAGATTTATGCTTTTTATTAATTTGACTTACTTTTTCTGGACCTCAGCAAAAACCTTAGGATCATCCGAAGCAAGATAAATACGTTTCTTGTCAACTTTTTGTGTGAGAGCCAACTGTTTAAAATATTCTTCCACCTCCAGCATGTACTCATCCACAGTATGGAAAGCTGCTTCAGTCCCAACTTTATCTGTTCTTCTGATATGAACACTGTTACAAAAAATAAATATTTTATCATTTAAAACATCATTAAACTAAAAGTGTCAATAAGGAGGTGGAAACAACTTTGTGCCAACACTCACCAGGTCATCACTCCAAAAAAATACCAAATTTTAACTCAATTGCATTATTTTTTGATTTTTAACAATTAAAAAAAATATACGAGTGATTTGACAACAATTGAACTAATGCTGATAATAATATGAAACTTTGAATATTTGTTGATATGACTGCATTCATTCTAAATTTTAAATGGATAAAAACATTATCCCGTGTTTTGTGAATTTTCAAAATGTTTCCGGAGTCATTATTGCTGGTTAATGATACCATAAAAATGTATTTTCCAGATAGCACATCTAGACCTAAAGATTGATTTTGTATTAAGTTTCAATTCTAGCATAAATACCCTGAGGGCTAAAATGATAACAAACACACACAACCACACACAGACTGACAACTTGGTGAAAACCACTAAGGAGGTTACCTAATTGTAAATAACAAGTTGATACAGTACTGTTCAACAAGAAGCAAGTAATGTTATTTTTACATTTCCTCATTTATATTGTAGGTATACAGGAAAAGTATTGTATTTGCAAAAAAATCTGAAACTGGGATTTCACCTGAATTATCCGTTTTAGGCATTTTTAGGCCTCCTAAGTGGTTTTTACAAAATTGTCTGTGCTGTATGTGTGTACCATCGTATCTCCCAGTATATGTATGGTAGAGTGTTGAAACTTAGTAGAAAAAATCAATCTTTAGGTCTAGTTGTGCAACCCGGAAAAATATATTTATGATGGCATTAGCCCACAATAATGAATATGAAAATTCAATAAATGTGAAAAAATGTTACAATCAGTTTGAGATTTAGCACCCATGTAATCATAAATAAGACCAAAATATGTGCCAAGTTTTCTCATTATCAGGATTAGTTCAAAATGACAAGTATATCTACGGGTTTGGTTGGATAGTAAAAGTTAACCACCATTGAGCGAGGTCAGTGCCTGGACGGTTGACTGTTGTGTGTAAAACCAATATATTTACTATATGAAGATTAGTGTTGCAAATCCGATCTGGTGAGGAAAAGTTCTGAAGAACTCTGTACTCGATTTTTTAAATTCTTTTTGGATTTAAATATTCCAACATTTCATATGAGCATTTTACAAATAAATCAAGTAGAGTTTTTCAAAGTAATTTGAAATCAAATGAATAATTACTACAAATAGTACACACAACACTTAGATCAGGTCTGTAGAAAAAACAAAGAATAAGTAGTAAAATTTTAGAAGATTGTTTACAAAAAATAAATAAACATCATTTCAAATTTCAATTAATCTTCATGAATTTTAATTCAATTTCTTGGTAATAAAGATATTTAAACTACAAATATTACCCAACAACAGGTCCTTTGAAATTGAATTTTGCTGCAGCGTTGTTCAGTAAAGCTGTTGTGTCATCTTGGGTCTCAGTAATATTTGAGAAATTGTCCAACCACCAAAACACTGGGATCACCATGAAGTCTTGATATTCTTGGAGCTAAGTCTTTAGGCACAGCTAGAGGTAGATATGGAGGTCTGGGTACAACACTATCTACAATGCCAAGCACAACTACTTGAGCATTAGAACCACCTAAAAATGCATTAGTAATTAACAATGCAGGGCAATACAAATCCATCAGGTTAGTTATGTCAAAGTAAAGTTAAATCCGAAACAAAAATGTCTGAAGTTGGCTGAAATTATTATATAATACTATTTATGTATTCCATATTAAAGTTAGTGTTCTTATCTATAATTAATTTTTTCCACTTTTTCTTATGTGCTGAGACTTACTATGCCAATACAATTAAAGAAAATGACTACATAATATACAAACCAGCAGCTAAATAAGAAACAACTAAGCTTAACATCTTGTTTCTCAGAGAAAGTGAGTAATGATTCTGTTACTTTGTAAATAACTATTGTATTTAGTTTAAAATTCACATTACAAATGTGGATATAAAAATTCGCTAACCACAGATGTTGTTAGTACAGGTCCTGTTAGACTCAGAATAGTTGAATTTAATATTTGAAAAAAAATATTTCAAAATTTGAGTTGGATTTTTCTCACCATTTTGAGATGACAAATAGGAATCCTCCCAAATTCTAATAAATGCTTCCTTGCATAAGATCTTTTTATACACAATTTTGTTAGAATTGGTTCAGCTATTTTAACTGTGTCCTGTTTAAAAGGTAATTCCCACATGCATTTACTAATGTGGAAAAAAGAGCCAGCAATGGCTTAGTCACCAAGGTCTTACTACACCTACCCTTTCCTTTTTGCATACATCCTCTAATGCAAACACAAATAGTTTTACTATAAGAGTTTTAAGAATTTTCACCACCTCGCCTCACAGGCCTGCTTGGACCCATCCTCAAACACAGGCCTGGGCAAACTACGGCCCACGGGCCACATGCGGCCCCAGAGCATTTTTATGTGGCCCGCGGGCAAAATTAAAATTTTTGGGAAAAAGATAAAATAAATAAAAAAAAATATTAGGTATATAAGCAAATAAATTATTTAATTCAAAATTATTATAAAAAGTTTGATACAAAGATAAGGAAATAATGGATTGTAACTTTAACTTTAATGTTTGGAAACAAAAACTAGTAACATAAGAAACAATTACTAAAAGCAGCTGCTTCTTTATATCAATTCTCATTGTCGGATTTGGCGAATTTTAATTATTTTTGCGAATTTTTATTTTCACAAAAATAAGATAAAAAAGCTATTTTGCTTCTGTGAATTACCAAAAAGGAGTTGATGTAATAGCCCTTTGATCATTTATTCATAGGAATACTTTTTAAATTATTTTTACACCTAGGATTCTAGCAAAATTTGTCTTCAGTTATATTTCAAGATCTGACAAAGATACTCCGTTTTGTTTTTCCGTTTAGTGCTAAAGTTCCCCAATTTCTATTTTTTGAGAATAAATTTGACTTTAGTAAAACACAAGCGTAATTGCAATTTGTCGCGGGTTTAGCATACTTTAAAATTTAAGGAATGCGGCCCGCGACTGGCTGTAAAAAGACTAAGCGGCCCTTGCTAAAAAATTGCCCAGGCCTTCTCTAACACTAACTTTTCCTCTTCACGTTGGATTCGCTACTCTTATCCACACTACTTTGGATTTGCTACTCTTATCCGCACTACTTGGGATTCGCTATTATAGTATAGTACATGCAATAAATATAATGAAGTACCTTTTAGGTATCAAACTATCTTACAATGCAGATCGTAAGTCTCTAGAACACATTTACATTACATTAAATTCATATGAAGAACTACGCATGCGAGCTATATAAATATATGCAGCTGAGCTACCTATCTGAACATCTACACC
>JACMZG010000507.1:10000-12500 GCA_018340805.1 Microvelia longipes | reverse complement strand
GCTGTGTTTAAATATGCAGTTATGCGATTGAATATTAACGAAATGACTCGCTTAGGCGGTCGTATATATATAAATATCTGGTTGATCCTGCCAGTAGTCATATGCTTATCTCAAAGATTAAGCCATGCATGTCTAAGTACACAGTTTTATAAACTGAAACCGCGGATGGCTCATTATAACAGCTATTATTTAAGAGATATAATCTATTTGCCACAAGATAACTGTGGTAATTCTAGAGCTAATATTTTAAAGAATGCCGTGACTCACGAAGCGGCGGATTTATTAGATCAAAACTAACCTGTCGCAAGGCAGAATTTTGATGACTCTGGATAACTTCACTGATCGTACAACCTTAGTGTTGACGACGAATCTCTTGAAATGGCTGACCTATCAACTTTCGATGGTAAGATCAAAGCTTACCATGGTTGTAACGGGTAACGGGGAATCAGTGTTCGATTCCGGAGAGGGAGCCTGAGAAACGGCTACCACATCCACGGAAGGCAGCAGGCGCGAAAATTACCCAATACCGGTTCGGTGAGGTAGTGACAATAAATAACAATATGGGCCCTAGTGGTTTCATAATTGCAATGAGAATATTTTAAATACTTTATCAAGTATCAATTGGAGGGCAAGTCTGGTGCCAGCAGCCGCGGTAATTCCAGCTCCAAAAGCGTATATTAAAGTTGTTGCAGTTAAAAAGCTCGTAGTTGAAATTGAGGAAATGATTCTTTATGAGGTCTATGACCGAGTGTTGAATCTTCCTTCACCGTCGTGTATATTGTTAAGTCACTTTATTGGGATTTTTCAATAACCGACAAGTTTACTTTGAAAAAATTAGAGTGCTTAAAGCAGGCTTATGCCTGCATATTGTTGCATGGAATAATGAAATAAGACTTCGGTTTTATTTTGTTGGTTTTCGAAACTGAAGTAATGATTAAAAGAGACTGCCGGGGCATATGTATGCTGGTGCTAGAGGTGAAATTCTGAGACCATCAGCAGACAATCTACTGCGAAAGCATTTGCCAAGAATGTTTTCATTAATCAAGAACGAAAGTCAGAGGATCGAAGACGATCAGATACCGTCCTAGTTCTGACCATAAACTATGCCAACTGACAGTTAGCGATGATAATTTATCATCTTGCTAGAAGTCACCGGGAAACCAAAGTCTTTGGGTTCCGGGGGAAGTATGGTTGCAAAGCTGAAACTTAAAGGAATTGACGGAAGGGCACCACCAGGAGTGGAGCCTGCGGCTTAATTTGACTCAACACGGGAAATCTCACCCGGTCCGGACACTGTGAGGATTGACAGATTGATAGCTCTTTCTTGATTCGGTGGGTGGTGGTGCATGGCCGTTCTTAGTTGGTGGAGCGATTTGTCAGGTTAATTCCGATAACGAACGAGACTCTAACTTGCTAAATAGTGTATTTATTTTAACTCGTAAATGATCACTTCTTAGAAGAATAAATAGCGTCTAGCTAAATGAAAAAGAGCAATAACAGGTCTGTGATGCCCTTAGATGTCCGGGGCCGCACGCGCGCTACAATGGCAGTTCCAACAAGTATCCCTTACTAGAAATAGTTGGGCAATCTTGTGAAACACTGTCGTATCAGGGATTGCGAATTGTAATTATTTCGCATGAACGAGGAATTCCTAGTAAGCGCAAGTCACTAGCTTGCGCTGATTACGTCCCTGCCCTTTGTACACACCGCCCGTCGCTACTACCGATTGAATGGTTTAGTGAGATTGTTGGATTCTGGTCTAAGAAATGGCAACATTTCTATGAATGGGAAAAGACACTCAAACTTGATCATTTAGAGGAAGTAAAAGTCGTAACAAGGTTTCCGTAGGTGAACCTGCGGAAGGATCATTATTAGTTCATAACAGTTTAACTCGTAACTAAAATTAGTGTATCATGATACTGATGCATCAATGCTATTTTGAGTTGTAAGCAAATGTGAATTGATTTTTCGGGTCAATTCTATTTGCAATAGGTTCAGGATACAACTTGGCTTAGCATTAAACTCTTTCTCAGGGTGCCTATGTCGTGTGAATAGAAATATTTGCGTGGCAAGTACAGTGCATACTTTAAATTGGCGTATGCAATACGGATTTTGAATTTATTCATTATCTGGCACTGATCTAAACAATATCAAAGCGTGATCAAGATATTGTGCAAGGCTTAAATATTTCAGTAAAGATTGTTTACGTATTTGTCCGAGTCGCGACTACCTGATGCTTTGTAGGTTAATACCGAAATTGTTGCGATAAATCTTGGATGGCTATAAATATGTTTACAAAATTGAAAGAGAGCCCTGAGAACGTCTATAATTTAATTTTATAATAGTATTGCAAAAGCAATACGGGTCCTCGATTTCATTATTGAGTTGATCAAAATAGAGTATGGATCGCCTAATAGCATCTGTATTAATAACCACTTTAAGCGATGGATCACTCGGCTCACACGTCGATGAAGAACGTAGCAAAATACGTGAATTAATG
>JACMZG010000507.1:0-5000 GCA_018340805.1 Microvelia longipes | reverse complement strand
TTTCCCCAAAAATTTTCCAAAAAATTTTGGATTAAATATTACATAATTTCTTACTAACTGTTAAATGAAATTTAATTAATTAACTTTTAAATTAATATAACTTTGTTTCCATTAATTAAATAAGGCAAATAAACTGTCCGTCTTAATTTTATTTTTTTTGTTCTTTCTAATGATATATAAATCATATTATCGAACCTAAAATTAAAGAAATCGAAACACATTTTATTTAAAAAATTATTGCACTAAAATTTATGACAAAGATATTTTTGCAAGTATTACATCATTGCATAATAATTCTTAAGTAAAATTTAATTAATTAATTTTCAAATTAATATAACTTTTTTCATCTGAGACATATACGAAAAGTAAGGAATGGATCTGATTTCCCTTTCTTTGCTCTTTCTAATAATATGTAAATCATATTAATACACCTTAAATTAAAGAAAATAATAATTTTTTAAGAAAAATTATAAATTAAGGAAAACTCCCAGCCTCCGATAAACTTAAACCTCGAATAACTTTGTGAATAATAAAGTTTTTTGGTATATTTAAACTGATTCCTACTCAACTTTTTACGCTCTTTCATTACATATATAATTCAATTCAGTACAATGTGTATTTCTTCAAACTCCCAGCGGCCAAATCCAAAAATTAAGGAAACCTCTCATAAACTTAAATTTAGTCATAACTTTAGTAAAAATTGAGATATATAAGAGATTTTAGTATGATTCGATGTAGAATTTTTTTCTCTAACTGATAATTATATAAACATTTAATAATATCAGCAAAAAGTGATAATTATGTTTAATCACGTGTATTTTTAATGAACCAACATAATGTCTAAACTATTGCTAAAAAATTTTAAATTTGAAATAAAAATTAGTACATTTAACAGAGAATTAAAAATTATACTAGGAAAAGCAATTTGAGCTTAATAAACATAATAAATACAAACAAAAAGATAAAAAAAATTTTAAAATTTTTACACAAATTTTCAAAGAGAAATGCCCTAAATTTCTTATTTTTAACCGTTTTTGATAAATTTTTTCGCTAACCATATTAGAAAACAGTTTTACATCTAAATAAATATATTTTGGAAACAATAAATTAATACTAAAGTCGCCGGTTTCAGGAATGCTACCCAAGGTATATATCCACAGTATATATGTGAGCTGACTATTTAATTATAGTTGATTAGTTGAAATATACTGATTGATTATTTGTTGGCTCATATAAAATCTATCAATTGTTAATACAATTGTGGATCAGTACAGAATATTTTGTTAGTAGCCCTACAGCCAACGCAGCGATAATCCTTAAATAATCTTTATGATTGTTTACGTTTATACATATTCGTCCGGGTGAATATAGCAGCAGCATTGTAGCAGTTGCAATTTCATTTTCTCTGTCCAGGCCTGTATCTTGTCAGATTTAATTGATTAATTCAATTAATTACCTATCATTTATGAGGGTTTAACGAATAAAGAAATAGTTGCTTTGCAATTATAACGAATGACCTAATGTAGCTGTGTTTAAATATGCAGTTATGCGATTGAATATTAACGAAATGACTCGCTTAGGCGGTCGTATATATATAAATATCTGGTTGATCCTGCCAGTAGTCATATGCTTATCTCAAAGATTAAGCCATGCATGTCTAAGTACACAGTTTTATAAACTGAAACCGCGGATGGCTCATTATAACAGCTATTATTTAAGAGATATAATCTATTTGCCACAAGATAACTGTGGTAATTCTAGAGCTAATATTTTAAAGAATGCCGTGACTCACGAAGCGGCGGATTTATTAGATCAAAACTAACCTGTCGCAAGGCAGAATTTTGATGACTCTGGATAACTTCACTGATCGTACAACCTTAGTGTTGACGACGAATCTCTTGAAATGGCTGACCTATCAACTTTCGATGGTAAGATCAAAGCTTACCATGGTTGTAACGGGTAACGGGGAATCAGTGTTCGATTCCGGAGAGGGAGCCTGAGAAACGGCTACCACATCCACGGAAGGCAGCAGGCGCGAAAATTACCCAATACCGGTTCGGTGAGGTAGTGACAATAAATAACAATATGGGCCCTAGTGGTTTCATAATTGCAATGAGAATATTTTAAATACTTTATCAAGTATCAATTGGAGGGCAAGTCTGGTGCCAGCAGCCGCGGTAATTCCAGCTCCAAAAGCGTATATTAAAGTTGTTGCAGTTAAAAAGCTCGTAGTTGAAATTGAGGAAATGATTCTTTATGAGGTCTATGACCGAGTGTTGAATCTTCCTTCACCGTCGTGTATATTGTTAAGTCACTTTATTGGGATTTTTCAATAACCGACAAGTTTACTTTGAAAAAATTAGAGTGCTTAAAGCAGGCTTATGCCTGCATATTGTTGCATGGAATAATGAAATAAGACTTCGGTTTTATTTTGTTGGTTTTCGAAACTGAAGTAATGATTAAAAGAGACTGGGGGCATATGTATGCTGGTGCTAGAGGTGAAATTCTGAGACCATCAGCAGACAATCTACTGCGAAAGCATTTGCCAAGAATGTTTTCATTAATCAAGAACGAAAGTCAGAGGATCGAAGACGATCAGATACCGTCCTAGTTCTGACCATAAACTATGCCAACTGACAGTTAGCGATGATAATTTATCATCTTGCTAGAAGTCACCGGGAAACCAAAGTCTTTGGGTTCCGGGGGAAGTATGGTTGCAAAGCTGAAACTTAAAGGAATTGACGGAAGGGCACCACCAGGAGTGGAGCCTGCGGCTTAATTTGACTCAACACGGGAAATCTCACCCGGTCCGGACACTGTGAGGATTGACAGATTGATAGCTCTTTCTTGATTCGGTGGGTGGTGGTGCATGGCCGTTCTTAGTTGGTGGAGCGATTTGTCAGGTTAATTCCGATAACGAACGAGACTCTAACTTGCTAAATAGTGTATTTATTTTAACTCGTAAATGATCACTTCTTAGAAGAATAAATAGCGTCTAGCTAAATGAAAAAGAGCAATAACAGGTCTGTGATGCCCTTAGATGTCCGGGGCCGCACGCGCGCTACAATGGCAGTTCCAACAAGTATCCCTTACTAGAAATAGTTGGGCAATCTTGTGAAACACTGTCGTATCAGGGATTGCGAATTGTAATTATTTCGCATGAACGAGGAATTCCTAGTAAGCGCAAGTCACTAGCTTGCGCTGATTACGTCCCTGCCCTTTGTACACACCGCCCGTCGCTACTACCGATTGAATGGTTTAGTGAGATTGTTGGATTCTGGTCTAAGAAATGGCAACATTTCTATGAATGGGAAAAGACACTCAAACTTGATCATTTAGAGGAAGTAAAAGTCGTAACAAGGTTTCCGTAGGTGAACCTGCGGAAGGATCATTATTAGTTCATAACAGTTTAACTCGTAACTAAAATTAGTGTATCATGATACTGATGCATCAATGCTATTTTGAGTTGTAAGCAAATGTGAATTGATTTTTCGGGTCAATTCTATTTTGCAATAGGTTCAGGATACAACTTGGCTTAGCATTAAACTCTTTCTCAGGGTGCCTATGTCGTGTGAATAGAAATATTTGCGTGGCAAGTACAGTGCATACTTTAAATTGGCGTATGCAATACGGATTTTGAATTTATTCATTATCTGGCACTGATCTAAACAATATCAAAGCGTGATCAAGATATTGTGCAAGGCTTAAATATTTCAGTAAAGATTGTTTACGTATTTGTCCGAGTCGCGACTACCTGATGCTTTGTAGGTTAATACCGAAATTGTTGCGATAAATCTTGGATTGGCTATAAATATGTTTACAAAATTGAAAGAGAGCCCTGAGAACGTCTATAATTTAATTTTATAATAGTATTGCAAAAGCAATACGGGTCCTCGATTTCATTATTGAGTTGATCAAAATAGAGTATGGATCGCCTAATAGCATCTGTATTAATAACCACTTTAAGCGATGGATCACTCGGCTCACACGTCGATGAAGAACGTAGCAAAATACGTGAATTAATGTAAAATGCACAACGCTCTGATCATTGACAATTTGAACGCAAATGGCGGCTATTGGTAAACCTTTAGCCACGGCTGTCTGAGGGTCGGCATTGTATTTATCATTACGTTCAATAGTAATGTTTTGAGGGGTTCACTTTTGGCGTTTATTTTGTCGAAAGTGCCTCTTTAAGGTGATAGTGTATTTCGGTACACCTCTATGGAAACATAGAGTTTATGTTGAATTCGTAATTTATTGCGTTTTTAACAAATCGAGTATGTGGAATGTTCTGGATTATTAAAATTACTTTCGGTTTTAATTAGCTGGAGCCACGGCTTTATGAGTTGTGCTCTAGTGATACGTTAGTAAGAGTAAATAATCAATTTATTTTAAGGAACATTCATTATGCATATTTGATTTATTACCCGACCTCAGATCAGACGAGATTACCCGCTGAACTTAAGCATATCATTAAGCGGAGGAAAGAAACTAACAAGGATTTCCCCAGTAGTGGCGAACGACCGGGAATTAGCCCAGCACCGAATCCTGTATCTTTGATATTGGGAATTGTGGTGTAAAGGTTGCGTTTTTTAATTGAAGATGATACTCCAAATTCACTTGATTGTGATGTTGTCCATAGAGGTGTTAGGCCCGTTGGAGTGTTTGAAACTATTATTGATGCTTCCTATGAGTCGGATGTTTGAGAATGCAGTCCAAATTGGTGGTAAACTCCATCTAAGGCTAAATACTTGTGTGAGTCCGATAGCAAAACAAGTACCGTGAGGGGAAAGTTTGAAAAGAACTTTGAAGAGAGAGTTAAATAGTACGTGAAATCGCTTAGAGGTAAAACGAGTGAAGCCGAAGATGTTGTATGGGATTCAGTTAACTGCGTGTTTTCTTGATTTTTTGCGAAATCCCACTAGGAATCGCTTTTATCGAGATCTTAATATGCGGTTGATGCACTTTCTGTATAACAGTACTGCGACCGATAGCTCTTT
>JACMZG010000506.1:0-17458 GCA_018340805.1 Microvelia longipes | reverse complement strand
ACAATTATCTCTTGAAAATCGAATTACATTTTGAAAAATTTCATCTTTCAATTCTGAATTGGATAGTATGATTAAAATGGAAAAGATTGAAATTAATAATATTATTCTTATCACATTATTTCGAAATTTACATATTTACTATTTCCCATGAATAATGTAATTTATTGTATTTCAACACAAAACAACTATCAAATATTATATTATGGTCATTTCAAATATCGATTAAATAATTGGTTTACGTGAATAGAAAATAATTTCAATTTTCATCAAGGCCGAGTAGCTCAGTTGGTTAGAGCGTCGTGCTAATAACGCGAATGTCGTGGGTTCGAGCCCCATCTTGGCCAATTTTTTTTGTGAAAATTTTCTTTTCGTTTCTCATTTATGATACTTAATTTTTCTTTTTAATTTGACAATTATCTCTTGAAAATCGAATTACATTTTGAAAAATTTCATCTTTCAATTCTGAATTGGATAGTATGATTAAAATGGAAAAGATTGAAATTAATAATATTATTCTTATCACATTATTTCGAAATTTACATATTTACTATTTCCCATGAATAATGTAATTTATTGTATTTCAACACAAAACAACTATCAAATATTATATTATGGTCATTTCAAATATCGATTAAATAATTGGTTTACGTGAATAGAAAATAATTTCAATTTTCATCAAGGCCGAGTAGCTCAGTTGGTTAGAGCGTCGTGCTAATAACGCGAATGTCGTGGGTTCGAGCCCCATCTTGGCCAATTTTTTTTGTGAAAATTTTCTTTTCGTTTCTCATTTATGATACTTAATTTTTCTTTTTAATTTGACAATTATCTCTTGAAAATCGAATTACATTTTGAAAAATTTCATCTTTCAATTCTGAATTGGATAGTATGATTAAAATGGAAAAGATTGAAATTAATAATATTATTCTTATCACATTATTTCGAAATTTACATATTTACTATTTCCCATGAATAATGTAATTTATTGTATTTCAACACAAAACAACTATCAAATATTATATTATGGTCATTTCAAATATCGATTAAATAATTGGTTTACGTGAATAGAAAATAATTTCAATTTTCATCAAGGCCGAGTAGCTCAGTTGGTTAGAGCGTCGTGCTAATAACGCGAATGTCGTGGGTTCGAGCCCCATCTTGGCCAATTTTTTTTGTGAAAATTTTCTTTTCGTTTCTCATTTATGATACTTAATTTTTCTTTTTAATTTGACAATTATCTCTTGAAAATCGAATTACATTTTGAAAAATTTCATCTTTCAATTCTGAATTGGATAGTATGATTAAAATGGAAAAGATTGAAATTAATAATATTATTCTTATCACATTATTTCGAAATTTACATATTTACTATTTCCCATGAATAATGTAATTTATTGTATTTCAACACAAAACAACTATCAAATATTATATTATGGTCATTTCAAATATCGATTAAATAATTGGTTTACGTGAATAGAAAATAATTTCAATTTTCATCAAGGCCGAGTAGCTCAGTTGGTTAGAGCGTCGTGCTAATAACGCGAATGTCGTGGGTTCGAGCCCCATCTTGGCCAATTTTTTTTGTGAAAATTTTCTTTTCGTTTCTCATTTATGATACTTAATTTTTCTTTTTAATTTGACAATTATCTCTTGAAAATCGAATTACATTTTGAAAAATTTCATCTTTCAATTCTGAATTGGATAGTATGATTAAAATGGAAAAGATTGAAATTAATAATATTATTCTTATCACATTATTTCGAAATTTACATATTTACTATTTCCCATGAATAATGTAATTTATTGTATTTCAACACAAAACAACTATCAAATATTATATTATGGTCATTTCAAATATCGATTAAATAATTGGTTTACGTGAATAGAAAAAATTTCAATTTTCATCAAGGCCGAGTAGCTCAGTTGGTTAGAGCGTCGTGCTAATAACGCGAATGTCGTGGGTTCGAGCCCCATCTTGGCCAATTTTTTTTGTGAAAATTTTCTTTTCGTTTCTCATTTATGATACTTAATTTTTCTTTTTAATTTGACAATTATCTCTTGAAAATCGAATTACATTTTGAAAAATTTCATCTTTCAATTCTGAATTGGATAGTATGATTAAAATGGAAAAGATTGAAATTAATAATATTATTCTTATCACATTATTTCGAAATTTACATATTTACTATTTCCCATGAATAATGTAATTTATTGTATTTCAACACAAAACAACTATCAAATATTATATTATGGTCATTTCAAATATCGATTAAATAATTGGTTTACGTGAATAGAAAATAATTTCAATTTTCATCAAGGCCGAGTAGCTCAGTTGGTTAGAGCGTCGTGCTAATAACGCGAATGTCGTGGGTTCGAGCCCCATCTTGGCCAATTTTTTTTGTGAAAATTTTCTTTTCGTTTCTCATTTATGATACTTAATTTTTCTTTTAATTTGACAATTATCTCTTGAAAATCGAATTACATTTTGAAAAATTTCATCTTTCAATTCTGAATTGGATAGTATGATTAAAATGGAAAAGATTGAAATTAATAATATTATTCTTATCACATTATTTCGAAATTTACATATTTACTATTTCCCATGAATAATGTAATTTATTGTATTTCAACACAAAACAACTATCAAATATTATATTATGGTCATTTCAAATATCGATTAAATAATTGGTTTACGTGAATAGAAAATAATTTCAATTTTCATCAAGGCCGAGTAGCTCAGTTGGTTAGAGCGTCGTGCTAATAACGCGAATGTCGTGGGTTCGAGCCCCATCTTGGCCAATTTTTTTTGTGAAAATTTTCTTTTCGTTTCTCATTTATGATACTTAATTTTTCTTTTTAATTTGACAATTATCTCTTGAAAATCGAATTACATTTTGAAAAATTTCATCTTTCAATTCTGAATTGGATAGTATGATTAAAATGGAAAAGATTGAAATTAATAATATTATTCTTATCACATTATTTCGAAATTTACATATTTACTATTTCCCATGAATAATGTAATTTATTGTATTTCAACACAAAACAACTATCAAATATTATATTATGGTCATTTCAAATATCGATTAAATAATTGGTTTACGTGAATAGAAAATAATTTCAATTTTCATCAAGGCCGAGTAGCTCAGTTGGTTAGAGCGTCGTGCTAATAACGCGAATGTCGTGGGTTCGAGCCCCATCTTGGCCAATTTTTTTTGTGAAAATTTTCTTTTCGTTTCTCATTTATGATACTTAATTTTTCTTTTTAATTTGACAATTATCTCTTGAAAATCGAATTACATTTTGAAAAATTTCATCTTTCAATTCTGAATTGGATAGTATGATTAAAATGGAAAAGATTGAAATTAATAATATTATTCTTATCACATTATTTCGAAATTTACATATTTACTATTTCCCATGAATAATGTAATTTATTGTATTTCAACACAAAACAACTATCAAATATTATATTATGGTCATTTCAAATATCGATTAAATAATTGGTTTACGTGAATAGAAAATAATTTCAATTTTCATCAAGGCCGAGTAGCTCAGTTGGTTAGAGCGTCGTGCTAATAACGCGAATGTCGTGGGTTCGAGCCCCATCTTGGCCAATTTTTTTTGTGAAAATTTTCTTTTCGTTTCTCATTTATGATACTTAATTTTTCTTTTTAATTTGACAATTATCTCTTGAAAATCGAATTACATTTTGAAAAATTTCATCTTTCAATTCTGAATTGGATAGTATGATTAAAATGGAAAAGATTGAAATTAATAATATTATTCTTATCACATTATTTCGAAATTTACATATTTACTATTTCCCATGAATAATGTAATTTATTGTATTTCAACACAAAACAACTATCAAATATTATATTATGGTCATTTCAAATATCGATTAAATAATTGGTTTACGTGAATAGAAAATAATTTCAATTTTCATCAAGGCCGAGTAGCTCAGTTGGTTAGAGCGTCGTGCTAATAACGCGAATGTCGTGGGTTCGAGCCCCATCTTGGCCAATTTTTTTTGTGAAAATTTTCTTTTCGTTTCTCATTTATGATACTTAATTTTTCTTTTTAATTTGACAATTATCTCTTGAAAATCGAATTACATTTTGAAAAATTTCATCTTTCAATTCTGAATTGGATAGTATGATTAAAATGGAAAAGATTGAAATTAATAATATTATTCTTATCACATTATTTCGAAATTTACATTTACTATTTCCCATGAATAATGTAATTTATTGTATTTCAACACAAAACAACTATCAAATATTATATTATGGTCATTTCAAATATCGATTAAATAATTGGTTTACGTGAATAGAAAATAATTTCAATTTTCATCAAGGCCGAGTAGCTCAGTTGGTTAGAGCGTCGTGCTAATAACGCGAATGTCGTGGGTTCGAGCCCCATCTTGGCCAATTTTTTTTGTGAAAATTTTCTTTTCGTTTCTCATTTATGATACTTAATTTTTCTTTTTAATTTGACAATTATCTCTTGAAAATCGAATTACATTTTGAAAAATTTCATCTTTCAATTCTGAATTGGATAGTATGATTAAAATGGAAAAGATTGAAATTAATAATATTATTCTTATCACATTATTTCGAAATTTACATATTTACTATTTCCCATGAATAATGTAATTTATTGTATTTCAACACAAAACAACTATCAAATATTATATTATGGTCATTTCAAATATCGATTAAATAATTGGTTTACGTGAATAGAAAATAATTTCAATTTTCATCAAGGCCGAGTAGCTCAGTTGGTTAGAGCGTCGTGCTAATAACGCGAATGTCGTGGGTTCGAGCCCCATCTTGGCCAATTTTTTTTGTGAAAATTTTCTTTTCGTTTCTCATTTATGATACTTAATTTTTCTTTTTAATTTGACAATTATCTCTTGAAAATCGAATTACATTTTGAAAAATTTCATCTTTCAATTCTGAATTGGATAGTATGATTAAAATGGAAAAGATTGAAATTAATAATTATTCTTATCACATTATTTCGAAATTTACATATTTACTATTTCCCATGAATAATGTAATTTATTGTATTTCAACACAAAACAACTATCAAATATTATATTATGGTCATTTCAAATATCGATTAAATAATTGGTTTACGTGAATAGAAAATAATTTCAATTTTCATCAAGGCCGAGTAGCTCAGTTGGTTAGAGCGTCGTGCTAATAACGCGAATGTCGTGGGTTCGAGCCCCATCTTGGCCAATTTTTTTTGTGAAAATTTTCTTTTCGTTTCTCATTTATGATACTTAATTTTTCTTTTTAATTTGACAATTATCTCTTGAAAATCGAATTACATTTTGAAAAATTTCATCTTTCAATTCTGAATTGGATAGTATGATTAAAATGGAAAAGATTGAAATTAATAATATTATTCTTATCACATTATTTCGAAATTTACATATTTACTATTTCCCATGAATAATGTAATTTATTGTATTTCAACACAAAACAACTATCAAATATTATATTATGGTCATTTCAAATATCGATTAAATAATTGGTTTACGTGAATAGAAAAATAATTTCAATTTTCATCAAGGCCGAGTAGCTCAGTTGGTTAGAGCGTCGTGCTAATAACGCGAATGTCGTGGGTTCGAGCCCCATCTTGGCCAATTTTTTTGTGAAAAATTTTCTTTTCGTTTCTCATTTATGATACTTAATTTTTCTTTTTAATTTGACAATTATCTCTTGAAAATCGAATTACATTTTGAAAAATTTCATCTTTCAATTCTGAATTGGATAGTATGATTAAAATGGAAAAGATTGAAATTAATAATATTATTCTTATCACATTATTTCGAAATTTACATATTTACTATTTCCCATGAATAATGTAATTTATTGTATTTCAACACAAAACAACTATCAAATATTATATTATGGTCATTTCAAATATCGATTAAATAATTGGTTTACGTGAATAGAAAATAATTTCAATTTTCATCAAGGCCGAGTAGCTCAGTTGGTTAGAGCGTCGTGCTAATAACGCGAATGTCGTGGGTTCGAGCCCCATCTTGGCCAATTTTTTTTGTGAAAATTTCTTTTCGTTTCTCATTTATGATACTTAATTTTTCTTTTTAATTTGACAATTATCTCTTGAAAATCGAATTACATTTTGAAAAATTTCATCTTTCAATTCTGAATTGGATAGTATGATTAAAATGGAAAAGATTGAAATTAATAATATTATTCTTATCACATTATTTCGAAAATTTACATATTTACTATTTCCCATGAATAATGTAATTTATTGTATTTCAACACAAAACAACTATCAAATATTATATTATGGTCATTTCAAATATCGATTAAATAATTGGTTTACGTGAATAGAAAATAATTTCAATTTTCATCAAGGCCGAGTAGCTCAGTTGGTTAGAGCGTCGTGCTAATAACGCGAATGTCGTGGGTTCGAGCCCCATCTTGGCCAATTTTTTTGTGAAAATTTTCTTTTCGTTTCTCATTTATGATACTTAATTTTTCTTTTTAATTTGACAATTATCTCTTGAAAATCGAATTACATTTTGAAAAATTTCATCTTTCAATTCTGAATTGGATAGTATGATTAAAATGGAAAAGATTGAAATTAATAATATTATTCTTATCACATTATTTCGAAATTTACATATTTACTATTTCCCATGAATAATGTAATTTATTGTATTTCAACACAAAACAACTATCAAATATTATATTATGGTCATTTCAAATATCGATTAAATAATTGGTTTACGTGAATAGAAAATAATTTCAATTTTCATCAAGGCCGAGTAGCTCAGTTGGTTAGAGCGTCGTGCTAATAACGCGAATGTCGTGGGTTCGAGCCCCATCTTGGCCAATTTTTTTTGTGAAAATTTTCTTTTCGTTTCTCATTTATGATACTTAATTTTTCTTTTTAATTTGACAATTATCTCTTGAAAATCGAATTACATTTTGAAAAATTTCATCTTTCAATTCTGAATTGGATAGTATGATTAAAATGGAAAAGATTGAAATTAATAATATTATTCTTATCACATTATTTCGAAATTTACATATTTACTATTTCCCATGAATAATGTAATTTATTGTATTTCAACACAAAACAACTATCAAATATTATATTATGGTCATTTCAAATATCGATTAAATAATTGGTTTACGTGAATAGAAAATAATTTCAATTTTCATCAAGGCCGAGTAGCTCAGTTGGTTAGAGCGTCGTGCTAATAACGCGAATGTCGTGGGTTCGAGCCCCATCTTGGCCAATTTTTTTTGTGAAAATTTTCTTTTCGTTTCTCATTTATGATACTTAATTTTTCTTTTTAATTTGACAATTATCTCTTGAAAATCGAATTACATTTTGAAAAATTTCATCTTTCAATTCTGAATTGGATAGTATGATTAAAATGGAAAAGATTGAAATTAATAATATTATTCTTATCACATTATTTCGAAATTTACATATTTACTATTTCCCATGAATAATGTAATTTATTGTATTTCAACACAAAACAACTATCAAATATTATATTATGGTCATTTCAAATATCGATTAAATAATTGGTTTACGTGAATAGAAAATAATTTCAATTTTCATCAAGGCCGAGTAGCTCAGTTGGTTAGAGCGTCGTGCTAATAACGCGAATGTCGTGGGTTCGAGCCCCATCTTGGCCAATTTTTTTTGTGAAAATTTTCTTTTCGTTTCTCATTTATGATACTTAATTTTTCTTTTTAATTTGACAATTATCTCTTGAAAATCGAATTACATTTTGAAAAATTTCATCTTTCAATTCTGAATTGGATAGTATGATTAAAATGGAAAAGATTGAAATTAATAATATTATTCTTATCACATTATTTCGAAATTTACATATTTACTATTTCCCATGAATAATGTAATTTATTGTATTTCAACACAAAACAACTATCAAATATTATATTATGGTCATTTCAAATATCGATTAAATAATTGGTTTACGTGAATAGAAAATAATTTCAATTTTCATCAAGGCCGAGTAGCTCAGTTGGTTAGAGCGTCGTGCTAATAACGCGAATGTCGTGGGTTCGAGCCCCATCTTGGCCAATTTTTTTTGTGAAAATTTTCTTTTCGTTTCTCATTTATGATACTTAATTTTTCTTTTTAATTTGACAATTATCTCTTGAAAATCGAATTACATTTTGAAAAATTTCATCTTTCAATTCTGAATTGGATAGTATGATTAAAATGGAAAAGATTGAAATTAATAATATTATTCTTATCACATTATTTCGAAATTTACATATTTACTATTTCCCATGAATAATGTAATTTATTGTATTTCAACACAAAACAACTATCAAATATTATATTATGGTCATTTCAAATATCGATTAAATAATTGGTTTACGTGAATAGAAAATAATTTCAATTTTCATCAAGGCCGAGTAGCTCAGTTGGTTAGAGCGTCGTGCTAATAACGCGAATGTCGTGGGTTCGAGCCCCATCTTGGCCAATTTTTTTTGTGAAAATTTTCTTTTCGTTTCTCATTTATGATACTTAATTTTTCTTTTTAATTTGACAATTATCTCTTGAAAATCGAATTACATTTTGAAAAATTTCATCTTTCAATTCTGAATTGGATAGTATGATTAAAATGGAAAAGATTGAAATTAATAATATTATTCTTATCACATTATTTCGAAATTTACATATTTACTATTTCCCATGAATAATGTAATTTATTGTATTTCAACACAAAACAACTATCAAATATTATATTATGGTCATTTCAAATATCGATTAAATAATTGGTTTACGTGAATAGAAAATAATTTCAATTTTCATCAAGGCCGAGTAGCTCAGTTGGTTAGAGCGTCGTGCTAATAACGCGAATGTCGTGGGTTCGAGCCCCATCTTGGCCAATTTTTTTTGTGAAAATTTTCTTTTCGTTTCTCATTTATGATACTTAATTTTCTTTTTAATTTGACAATTATCTCTTGAAAATCGAATTACATTTTGAAAAATTTCATCTTTCAATTCTGAATTGGATAGTATGATTAAAATGGAAAAGATTGAAATTAATAATATTATTCTTATCACATTATTTCGAAATTTACATATTTACTATTTCCCATGAATAATGTAATTTATTGTATTTCAACACAAAACAACTATCAAATATTATATTATGGTCATTTCAAATATCGATTAAATAATTGGTTTACGTGAATAGAAAATAATTTCAATTTTCATTAGCTCGATATACGCGCGTGGTTCGAGCCGCATGTCGTGGGTTCGAGCCCCATCTTGGCCAATTTTTTTTGTGAAAATTTTCTTTTCGTTTCTCATTTATGATACTTAATTTTTCTTTTTAATTTGACAATTATCTCTTGAAAATCGAATTACATTTTGAAAAATTTCATCTTTCAATTCTGAATTGGATAGTATGATTAAAATGGAAAAGATTGAAATTAATAATATTATCTTATCACATTATTTCGAAATTTACATATTTACTATTTCCCATGAATAATGTAATTTATTGTATTTCAACACAAAACAACTATCAAATATTATATTATGGTCATTTCAAATATCGATTAAATAATTGGTTTACGTGAATAAAATAATTTCAATTTTCATCAAGGCCGAGTAGCTCAGTTGGTTAGAGCGTCGTGCTAATAACGCGAATGTCGTGGGTTCGAGCCCCATCTTGGCCAATTTTTTTTGTGAAAATTTTCTTTTCGTTTCTCATTTATGATACTTAATTTTTCTTTTTAATTTGACAATTATCTCTTGAAAATCGAATTACATTTTGAAAAATTTCATCTTTCAATTCTGAATTGGATAGTATGATTAAAATGGAAAAGATTGAAATTAATAATATTATTCTTATCACATTATTTCGAAATTTACATATTTACTATTTCCCATGAATAATGTAATTTATTGTATTTCAACACAAAACAACTATCAAATATTATATTATGGTCATTTCAAATATCGATTAAATAATTGGTTTACGTGAATAGAAAATAATTTCAATTTTCATCAAGGCCGAGTAGCTCAGTTGGTTAGAGCGTCGTGCTAATAACGCGAATGTCGTGGGTTCGAGCCCCATCTTGGCCAATTTTTTTTGTGAAAATTTTCTTTTCGTTTCTCATTTATGATACTTAATTTTTCTTTTTAATTTGACAATTATCTCTTGAAAATCGAATTACATTTTGAAAAATTTCATCTTTCAATTCTGAATTGGATAGTATGATTAAAATGGAAAAGATTGAAATTAATAATATTATTCTTATCACATTATTTCGAAATTTACATATTTACTATTTCCCATGAATAATGTAATTTATTGTATTTCAACACAAAACAACTATCAAATATTATATTATGGTCATTTCAAATATCGATTAAATAATTGGTTTACGTGAATAGAAAATAATTTCAATTTTCATCAAGGCCGAGTAGCTCAGTTGGTTAGAGCGTCGTGCTAATAACGCGAATGTCGTGGGTTCGAGCCCCATCTTGGCCAATTTTTTTGTGAAAATTTTCTTTTCGTTTCTCATTTATGATACTTAATTTTTCTTTTTAATTTGACAATTATCTCTTGAAAATCGAATTACATTTTGAAAAATTTCATCTTTCAATTCTGAATTGGATAGTATGATTAAAATGGAAAAGATTGAAATTAATAATATTATTCTTATCACATTATTTCGAATTTACATATTTACTATTTCCCATGAATAATGTAATTTATTGTATTTCAACACAAAACAACTATCAAATATTATATTATGGTCATTTCAAATATCGATTAAATAATTGGTTTACGTGAATAGAAAATAATTTCAATTTTCATCAAGGCCGAGTAGCTCAGTTGGTTAGAGCGTCGTGCTAATAACGCGAATGTCGTGGGTTCGAGCCCCATCTTGGCCAATTTTTTTTGTGAAAATTTTCTTTTCGTTTCTCATTTATGATACTTAATTTTTCTTTTTAATTTGACAATTATCTCTTGAAAATCGAATTACATTTTGAAAAATTTCATCTTTCAATTCTGAATTGGATAGTATGATTAAAATGGAAAAGATTGAAATTAATAATATTATTCTTATCACATTATTTCGAAATTTACATATTTACTATTTCCCATGAATAATGTAATTTATTGTATTTCAACACAAAACAACTATCAAATATTATATTATGGTCATTTCAAATATCGATTAAATAATTGGTTTACGTGAATAGAAAATAATTTCAATTTTCATCAAGGCCGAGTAGCTCAGTTGGTTAGAGCGTCGTGCTAATAACGCGAATGTCGTGGGTTCGAGCCCCATCTTGGCCAATTTTTTTTGTGAAAATTTTCTTTTCGTTTCTCATTTATGATACTTAATTTTTCTTTTTAATTTGACAATTATCTCTTGAAAATCGAATTACATTTTGAAAAATTTCATCTTTCAATTCTGAATTGGATAGTATGATTAAAATGGAAAAGATTGAAATTAATAATATTATTCTTATCACATTATTTCGAAATTTACATATTTACTATTTCCCATGAATAATGTAATTTATTGTATTTCAACACAAAACAACTATCAAATATTATATTATGGTCATTTCAAATATCGATTAAATAATTGGTTTACGTGAATAGAAAATAATTTCAATTTTCATCAAGGCCGAGTAGCTCAGTTGGTTAGAGCGTCGTGCTAATAACGCGAATGTCGTGGGTTCGAGCCCCATCTTGGCCAATTTTTTTTGTGAAAATTTTCTTTTCGTTTCTCATTTATGATACTTAATTTTTCTTTTTAATTTGACAATTATCTCTTGAAAATCGAATTACATTTTGAAAAATTTCATCTTTCAATTCTGAATTGGATAGTATGATTAAAATGGAAAAGATTGAAATTAATAATATTATTCTTATCACATTATTTCGAAATTTACATATTTACTATTTCCCATGAATAATGTAATTTATTGTATTTCAACACAAAACAACTATCAAATATTATATTATGGTCATTTCAAATATCGATTAAATAATTGGTTTACGTGAATAGAAAATAATTTCAATTTTCATCAAGGCCGAGTAGCTCAGTTGGTTAGAGCGTCGTGCTAATAACGCGAATGTCGTGGGTTCGAGCCCCATCTTGGCCAATTTTTTTTGTGAAAATTTTCTTTTCGTTTCTCATTTATGATACTTAATTTTTCTTTTTAATTTGACAATTATCTCTTGAAAATCGAATTACATTTTGAAAAATTTCATCTTTCAATTCTGAATTGGATAGTATGATTAAAATGGAAAAGATTGAAATTAATAATATTATTCTTATCACATTATTTCGAAATTTACATATTTACTATTTCCCATGAATAATGTAATTTATTGTATTTCAACACAAAACAACTATCAAATATTATATTATGGTCATTTCAAATATCGATTAAATAATTGGTTTACGTGAATAGAAAATAATTTCAATTTTCATCAAGGCCGAGTAGCTCAGTTGGTTAGAGCGTCGTGCTAATAACGCGAATGTCGTGGGTTCGAGCCCCATCTTGGCCAATTTTTTTTGTGAAAATTTTCTTTTCGTTTCTCATTTATGATACTTAATTTTTCTTTTTAATTTGACAATTATCTCTTGAAATCGAATTACATTTTGAAAAATTTCATCTTTCAATTCTGAATTGGATAGTATGATTAAAATGGAAAAGATTGAAATTAATAATATTATTCTTATCACATTATTTCGAAATTTACATATTTACTATTTCCCATGAATAATGTAATTTATTGTATTTCAACACAAAACAACTATCAAATATTATATTATGGTCATTTCAAATATCGATTAAATAATTGGTTTACGTGAATAGAAAATAATTTCAATTTTCATCAAGGCCGAGTAGCTCAGTTGGTTAGAGCGTCGTGCTAATAACGCGAATGTCGTGGGTTCGAGCCCCATCTTGGCCAATTTTTTTTGTGAAAATTTTCTTTTCGTTTCTCATTTATGATACTTAATTTTTCTTTTTAATTTGACAATTATCTCTTGAAAATCGAATTACATTTTGAAAAATTTCATCTTTCAATTCTGAATTGGATAGTATGATTAAAATGGAAAAGATTGAAATTAATAATATTATTCTTATCACATTATTTCGAAATTTACATATTTACTATTTCCCATGAATAATGTAATTTATTGTATTTCAACACAAAACAACTATCAAATATTATATTATGGTCATTTCAAATATCGATTAAATAATTGGTTTACGTGAATAGAAAATAATTTCAATTTTCATCAAGGCCGAGTAGCTCAGTTGGTTAGAGCGTCGTGCTAATAACGCGAATGTCGTGGGTTCGAGCCCCATCTTGGCCAATTTTTTTTGTGAAAATTTTCTTTTCGTTTCTCATTTATGATACTTAATTTTTCTTTTTAATTTGACAATTATCTCTTGAAAATCGAATTACATTTTGAAAAATTTCATCTTTCAATTCTGAATTGGATAGTATGATTAAAATGGAAAAGATTGAAATTAATAAATTATTCTTATCACATTATTTCGAAATTTACATATTTACTATTTCCCATGAATAATGTAATTTATTGTATTTCAACACAAAACAACTATCAAATATTATATTATGGTCATTTCAAATATCGATTAAATAATTGGTTTACGTGAATAGAAAATAATTTCAATTTTCATCAAGGCCGAGTAGCTCAGTTGGTTAGAGCGTCGTGCTAATAACGCGAATGTCGTGGGTTCGAGCCCCATCTTGGCCAATTTTTTTTGTGAAAATTTCTTTTCGTTTCTCATTTATGATACTTAATTTTTCTTTTTAATTTGACAATTATCTCTTGAAAATCGAATTACATTTTGAAAAATTTCATCTTTCAATTCTGAATTGGATAGTATGATTAAAATGGAAAAGATTGAAATTAATAATATTATTCTTATCACATTATTTCGAAATTTACATATTTACTATTTCCCATGAATAATGTAATTTATTGTATTTCAACACAAAACAACTATCAAATATTATATTATGGTCATTTCAAATATCGATTAAATAATTGGTTTACGTGAATAGAAAATAATTTCAATTTTCATCAAGGCCGAGTAGCTCAGTTGGTTAGAGCGTCGTGCTAATAACGCGAATGTCGTGGGTTCGAGCCCCATCTTGGCCAATTTTTTTTGTGAAAATTTTCTTTTCGTTTCTCATTTATGATACTTAATTTTTCTTTTTAATTTGACAATTATCTCTTGAAAATCGAATTACATTTTGAAAAATTTCATCTTTCAATTCTGAATTGGATAGTATGATTAAAATGGAAAAGATTGAAATTAATAATATTATTCTTATCACATTATTTCGAAATTTACATATTTACTATTTCCCATGAATAATGTAATTTATTGTATTTCAACACAAAACAACTATCAAATATTATATTATGGTCATTTCAAATATCGATTAAATAATTGGTTTACGTGAATAGAAAATAATTTCAATTTTCATCAAGGCCGAGTAGCTCAGTTGGTTAGAGCGTCGTGCTAATAACGCGAATGTCGTGGGTTCGAGCCCCATCTTGGCCAATTTTTTTTGTGAAAATTTTCTTTTCGTTTCTCATTTATGATACTTAATTTTTCTTTTTAATTTGACAATTATCTCTTGAAAATCGAATTACATTTTGAAAAATTTCATCTTTCAATTCTGAATTGGATAGTATGATTAAAATGGAAAAGATTGAAATTAATAATATTATTCTTATCACATTATTTCGAAATTTACATATTTACTATTTCCCATGAATAATGTAATTTATTGTATTTCAACACAAAACAACTATCAAATATTATATTATGGTCATTTCAAATATCGATTAAATAATTGGTTTACGTGAATAGAAAATAATTTCAATTTTCATCAAGGCCGAGTAGCTCAGTTGGTTAGAGCGTCGTGCTAATAACGCGAATGTCGTGGGTTCGAGCCCCATCTTGGCCAATTTTTTTTGTGAAAATTTTCTTTTCGTTTCTCATTTATGATACTTAATTTTTCTTTTTAATTTGACAATTATCTCTTGAAAATCGAATTACATTTTGAAAAATTTCATCTTTCAATTCTGAATTGGATAGTATGATTAAAATGGAAAAGATTGAAATTAATAATATTATTCTTATCACATTATTTCGAAATTTACATATTTACTATTTCCCATGAATAATGTAATTTATTGTATTTCAACACAAAACAACTATCAAATATTATATTATGGTCATTTCAAATATCGATTAAATAATTGGTTTACGTGAATAGAAAATAATTTCAATTTTCATCAAGGCCGAGTAGCTCAGTTGGTTAGAGCGTCGTGCTAATAACGCGAATGTCGTGGGTTCGAGCCCCATCTTGGCCAATTTTTTTGTGAAAATTTTCTTTTCGTTTCTCATTTATGATACTTAATTTTTCTTTTAATTTGACAATTATCTCTTGAAAATCGAATTACATTTTGAAAAATTTCATCTTTCAATTCTGAATTGGATAGTATGATTAAAATGGAAAAGATTGAAATTAATAATATTATTCTTATCACATTATTTCGAAATTTACATATTTACTATTTCCCATGAATAATGTAATTTATTGTATTTCAACACAAAACAACTATCAAATATTATATTATGGTCATTTCAAATATCGATTAAATAATTGGTTTACGTGAATAGAAAATAATTTCAATTTTCATCAAGGCCGAGTAGCTCAGTTGGTTAGAGCGTCGTGCTAATAACGCGAATGTCGTGGGTTCGAGCCCCATCTTGGCCAATTTTTTTTGTGAAAATTTTCTTTTCGTTTCTCATTTATGATACTTAATTTTTCTTTTTAATTTGACAATTATCTCTTGAAAATCGAATTACATTTTGAAAAATTTCATCTTTCAATTCTGAATTGGATAGTATGATTAAAATGGAAAAGATTGAAATTAATAATATTATTCTTATCACATTATTTCGAAATTTACATATTTACTATTTCCCATGAATAATGTAATTTATTGTATTTCAACACAAAACAACTATCAAATATTATATTATGGTCATTTCAAATATCGATTAAATAATTGGTTTACGTGAATAGAAAATAATTTCAATTTTCATCAAGGCCGAGTAGCTCAGTTGGTTAGAGCGTCGTGCTAATAACGCGAATGTCGTGGGTTCGAGCCCCATCTTGGCCAATTTTTTTTGTGAAAATTTCTTTTCGTTTCTCATTTATGATACTTAATTTTTCTTTTTAATTTGACAATTATCTCTTGAAAATCGAATTAGATTTTGAAAAATTTCATCTTTCAATTCTGAATTGGATAGTATGATTAAAATGGAAAAGATTGAAATTAATAATATTATTCTTATACATTATTTCGAAATTTACATATTTACTATTTCCCATGAATAATGTAATTTATTGTATTTCAACACAAAACAACTATCAAATATTATATTATGGTCATTTCAAATATCGATTAAATAATTGGTTTACGTGAATAGAAAATAATTTCAATTTTCATCAAGGCGAGTAGCTCAGTTGGTTAGAGCGTCGTGCTAATAACGCGAATGTCGTGGGTTCGAGCCCCATCTTGGCCAATTTTTTTTTGTGAAAATTTTCTTTTCGTTTCTCATTTATGATACTTAATTTTTCTTTTTAATTTGACAATTATCTCTTGAAAATCGAATTACATTTTGAAAATTTCATCTTTCAATTCTGAATTGGATAGTATGATTAAAATGGAAAAGATTGAAATTAATAATATTATTCTTATCACATTATTTCGAAATTTACATATTTACTATTTCCCATGAATAATGTAATTTATTGTATTTCAACACAAAACAACTATCAAATATTATATTATGGTCATTTCAAATATCGATTAAATAATTGGTTTACGTGAATAGAAAATAATTTCAATTTTCATCAAGGCCGAGTAGCTCAGTTGGTTAGAGCGTCGTGCTAATAACGCGAATGTCGTGGGTTCGAGCCCCATCTTGGCCAATTTTTTTTGTGAAAATTTTCTTTTCGTTTCTCATTTATGATACTTAATTTTTCTTTTTAATTTGACAATTATCTCTTGAAAATCGAATTAATTTTGAAAATTTCATCTTTCAATTCTGAATTGGATAGTATGATTAAAATGGAAAAGATTGAAATTAATAATATTATTCTTATCACATTATTTCGAAATTTACATATTTACTATTTCCCATGAATAATGTAATTTATTGTATTTCAACACAAAACAACTATCAAATATTATTTATGGTCATTTCAAATATCGATTAAATAATTGGTTTACGTGAATAGAAAATAATTTCAATTTCATCAAGGCCGAGTAGCTCAGTTGGTTAGAGCGTCGTGCTAATAACGCGAATGTCG
>JACMZG010000504.1:0-17472 GCA_018340805.1 Microvelia longipes | reverse complement strand
CTTTACGTAATAAATAAGTATACTGTGTCCATTTAATACAGCAATTATATCTAGGTTTTTGATGGATCATTGAAATTAAGGAGCATCGAGCAAGGTTAGTGCCGGGATGGGTGCCCGCTGGAAAAACTAATATCTAAGGACGAGCTTAGTGTTCGAAGACGTGTCGTAGTAACATTCTGAGTACGAATTGTATATTCTGATGTACGAATATACAAGTAGTATATTCTACGTACATACAAGTAGTATATTCTGATGTACGAATATACAAGTATATATTCTGTACAAATATACACAAGTAGTATATTCTGATGTACGAATATACAAGTATAGTATATTCTGATGTACGAATATACAAGTAGTATTCTGATGTACGAAATACAGTAGTATATTCTGATGAATATACAAGTATAGTATATTTGATGTACGAATATACAAGTAGTATATTCTGATGTACGAATATACAAGTAATATTCTGATGTACAATATACAAGTAGTATATTCTGATGTAAATATACAAGTATAATTTCTGATGTACGAATATACAAGTAAGTATATTCTGATGTCGAATATACAAGTAGTATATTCTGATGTACGAATACAGTAGTATATTCTGATGTACGAATATACAAGTATAGTATATTCTGAGTACGAATATACAAGTAGTATATTCTGATGTACGAATTACAGTAGTATATTTCTGATGTACGAATATACAGGTAGTATATTCTGATGTACGAATATACAAGTAGTATATTCTGATGTACGTTATACGTATATTCTGATGTACGAAATACAAGTAGTATTCTGATGTACGATATACAAGTAGTATATTTGATATACGATAGTATATTCTGATGTACGACTATACAAGTAGTATTTCTGATGTCGAATTACTAGTATATTCTGATGTACGAATATACAAGTAGTATATTCTGATGTACAAATATACAATAGTATATTCTGATGTTACTGATGTACGAATATACTGATGTATATACAATGTACGAATATTAGTATATTCTGATGTAGTATACCTCTGATACGAATATACAAGTAGTATATTCTGATGTACGAATATACAAGTAGTATATTCCAAGTAGTATAATGTACGAATAACAAGTAGTATATGATGTACGGTAGTATATCCGAAGTTCCGAGTACAACCTACCCGATTTTCGTGCCAAGTCAAATAAGGAAGAAGCATATTGAAAAAACGAAAACTAACTATTCATCCTCTGAGTTTAAACACGTATCGGTAATAAAACGTGATTCTTACTTGTCATATCGGCAACTCCCTAAAACTAAAAGGGGGGAGGGGGTGATGTGCCATGGAGAGTTATTGATGAAATTATTTTCTAAGGGAAGGTCTAAGCTCGTTGGGTTTTAACCTATCCCCCCCCCCAGGTCTGATTGGGGTTACACTTCAAAATCAACCAACTGACGCGACAGTGGGAAAGGGGAGATGCCATCCATCAGCATCGATAAAATTTCATATCCTAAACTTTTATTAATTGAAAATTATTTATTTAATACTCTTCAATAAACCTTATAATTAATTTCTCAATATTTAGAAATTATTTCCTTTACAAAGAGAAAATAAAATAACATGTAATTTTCAGCAGCTGATTTTAAAATTACCGTTTAAATTGCTTGTGACGCAACGAAATATTAATCTTCAGGAACATCTTAGGTGGTATTAATACAAGTTATAAACTCAAAGGAAATATCGCCAAATAACACAATAATAATGCCCCGTTTAGAGCCTTGTGGCCTATCAGGGATAAACTTTGCGGGAACACCACATGTGGTAAAGGCAACCGTTACACTCAAAGTGTTATCTAAAGTTGGCAATAATTATTTAAACAATAATCTTATATAAACTGAGAGCGTAACCTGGGATGCGAACCCAGACCTCCGTGGTGTCAAAGTAACGCTCTATCGACCTCGATTACGGAGGGGGCAAATATATGTAGTAAATAAAATGAAATATAACCAGTAGCTAATAAAATATAACAGACACGGCGTTATCATGAAATGTTAACCGTCATTCATTTTATATGTAATACCAATACGATGGCTAAGCAAAGAAGCAAACTATGGTTTTATAGCTCCAATTAATATTTAGGGAAATTGACCATAATTTTTTTACTATTCTTTTAAGAGATGATTCAATGAAGATTTAACTCTAAAGGAGACAGAATTATAGAATCGCGTCAAATAATTATAATTTATAACATTTTAATAAATCGCTTAGCTAGTCGTCAAAATATAAATACTACAACACGTCTTCGAACTCGATTCACTCGTCCTCTTGCAGTAAATATTTAGTGCTATCACCAAACCTGGAACTAACCTCGATCGATGCTCTGTGACTAAAACCGTAGAATCGTTTTAATAACAGCCGTATTGAAACGACACATAGCAAACTTATTTATTACGTTAAGGGATACACTCGTACTGAATTTCAACTCTTTCTATTTTTTTAAACATTTGTAAAATTTAGTCGATAAAAAAATAAACTAATGAAAATAAGATAAAACTGGCTCATCTGTTGTCTTTATTGAACCTACAAGCAAGCTAAATTTTAAATGTGTAGAACTAAATTTTTTGCATTTAAGAATTTTATAACTATTGCTGCGTCATTATTGCCGGTTTATACCGATTTTTAACTCTTTATTTTTGCTGCGTCATTCTTGCCGGTTTATACCGATTTTTAACTCTCTATTTTTGCTGCGTCATTCTTGCCGGTTTATACCGATTTTTAACTCTTTATTTGCTGCGTCATTATTGCCGGTTTTACCGATTTTAACTCTTTATTTTTGCTGCGTCATTATTGCCGGTTTATACCGATTTTTAACTCTTTTTTTTTGCGTCATTATTGCCGGTTTTACCGATTTTTAACTCTTTATTTTTGCTGCGTCATTCTTGCCGGTTTATACCGATTTTAACTTTATTTTTGCTGCGTCATTATTGCGTTTATACCGATTTTTAACCTTTATTTTTGCTGCGTCATTATTGCCGGTTTATACCGATTTTTAACTCTCTATCATAAATACATTGAGAACTACTATTATAACAGACATAAACACATACAACAGACAACTTTGTGAAAACTATTCAAGTCTTAAAACACCTTAACTTATAATTTAGGTGAAATACCGTTTCGGATTTTATCGCTAACACAACACTTTTCCTACATACCTCCGGTAAAAATGAAGAAAGTAAAAAATATTGAGTGGTGATGGTCTGCCTCCGTGGCCGTGATCGTAAAGGCGTTCGATTTCGGCACCGGAGGCCCGGGGTTCGCAGCCGGGCTATGCTCTAAGATTATATGAAGTATTTGTATTAAAATGATTTCGCCAACTTTAATTAATTCTTAGAGTGTAGTAGATGCAACCACCTGAGGTGGTTCCCGCAGGTGAATACCCTGATGGGCCGAAAGGCCCTAAAACGGGTATTTTTTTTTTTATTTTATTTAATGGTGATAACATAAAATATGAACCAATCATAACATTTCGGTTATAAAAACAAAAAAAAAAGTTTAAATAGACAAGGAAACCCCTCTATGTTTTCTCTTCCGTATTGTAACGACGCTTGTAAGACGTTTCTGTAATTCACAAATGATCAAAACAGCAAAAGAATTGCTATCATTAATAAATTATTCAAATGAGAATATTATTGACAAGTTTTTCATTAAATTTATTTAAAAAGCAAAATTCAAGGAAAATTTTATTTCCTTGAATTTTTTATTTTCTATGAAAATAAATACAATTTTCGAGGAGGGAAACTTTTTTATAGACGAAATTAATTTGGCACAAGGACTCAGGGGGGAGATAGCCGTTAAAAATTGAATTTATTTTAAAAGAATCAATATCAGAAGGATAAAGGATCATTGCAAGAAGGAAATAACTTGCAAATGCTTTTCTCATATTCCATAATTTTTTCCTTTTCAATACTTTATTTCTTCACCGAATAAAGGTGAAGGTAGAGAATTCACTTTTTTGGGTTTGTAGTTATATACTTTATGGTAGTGCAATAAGTTATTAAAATTAAATGAAATATTGTATGAATTTATTTATAATATTCAGTGATGAGATAGAGCATTTTGTTCGGTATCACGTCGATCACATAATTTTAAATGTCGCACAAAAATATATATAACTACTTCAATAGCTATGCAATTTCAACAACTAATCATGCTGAAGTGCAGTAAGAAATTGAAATTTACTGACCGTTAAAATTTTAATATGATAACAATCAATATTTTTAAAATAGCGATAAATATCAAATAACATTTGTGGATCGAATGACCACGATGGACATTTGTGTCAAATTTCAACTCGATTAGTAAAATGTTGGGTTTTTAACGATTTTATTTTTTAAAATTGATGACTCAGCAAACTAGGTTACCGTAGTCTAAAAAGTATCATCCTCCGAGCAGCACAACTAGACTTAAAGTCTAAATTTTGTTCTATGTTTCAACTCTCTAGCGTGAAATGATACTTTTCTCACAAACCTACGGTAGGTGAGGAAAAGTAAACATCTCTTTATATTTTTAGGGTGAAAATAATAGCGAAACGTCGGATTCTTCATCTACATTGAGCGGCACCACCGGAAGTCCTACATCTTCATGACAATAACCGCGGAAGCCTACGCAGTTTATTATCGAGTTAATGACGTCACAAAAACATGATTTTCATTAGGGTTTGTGTCCCTCCCCGAGGCTCATGTTTGTACTAAGTTAAATTAAAATATTATTCCGTCGAAAGATAGCACGTGAACAAGAAAGTGTCAAGAATAACACACACACACACACCCATATATATATATATATATATATTATATATATATATATATACATATATACACACATATTATATATATAATATTATATATATATATATATATATATATATATATATATATATATATATACGTATTTTTTTGTCATCAGGGAACTCCAAAACGGATTTGTGTCGTGGTCTGAGGTTCGAATAAAAATAATAATCTAAATTTGAAACTACTTTATCTTAAGTAAGGGGAAAAATTAAAACGTATCGCGATACGGAACTATTAATGTACGAGTGATTGTTTTTTAGGAGAAGGTAGATGAATACTGTGTAATTCAAAAAAATACCTTCAAAATTTACTCAGTTCATGATGGTACTAGCAAATAGTTTTTTAGTTACATTTCACTTTTCCTTTAGCAGTAGTTTTCGTTGCATTAGTGTAGAAAAGTTGTTGTTTTTCCTAAGAACTTTTTACAGCTTATTTACGAACTAATTTAGTTCATCCAACACGAAAATATCATAAAGCCCACCGGCTTTGTAGTAAACCCCCATAATACACAGGGTGGAAAATTTAAAGCTTAACTTTTACTTACTTAGAAAGAGGAAAGGTGTCAGAAACACTATATTGCCAAACTATTTCCTACCCATGAACTTTTCCGAAAAATGTTTTCGGGGTTAATTCTAAAGTATGAATCCGACGTGTAGAGGAGGATACTTTGTTTTAAATACGGAATTGGTGAAGTATTTCTGGTTAAAGGTCGAAAAATTCTGGGACCTTTGTTCAAGGGAAAATGGACGGATAAAGTTAGTTTTCCCAGGTAAGGACCCTTTACCCCGATAATTTAGAAAAACCAAGGGTTTGAGGGTCTACAGGGCTCGGAGGACCGAGCCATCTTAATTAGTCATTTAATTGGGTCGCGGTTTGGTTGGGTCAAACCCTTTATGATGAATTATTGTCTCTTTTTTAACTCATTAATTTTATACCTCACAAAATTATTTTAACGATATAACAAATTAAAGGAAGAAATTGAGCACATTTTCTGCCAAATTGAATGGGCAGAGGAAGCTTTCCTCTATTAAAAACAGAATAGTCTTTATTACTTTTCTTCATTTTTACCGTAGGTATATAGGAAAAGTATTGCGTTTTTAATTTTATCATTATTTTTAAGCTGTGATTTTTCTAGTTTTTCTACTAATAGACCAAGATCCCAGGGGTGTTTTTTTAATAAAAGTGTAATGGCTGGAACCGGTCTCAATTTTCCGTAAATACCTTCTTGAACAAGGATCTGCAATTCTGCCGACTCGTATCGGATGGGTGTCCCAGGCAGAACGCACTTTAGGGGTCAAATTTACCACCCAAGTTAATAAAAAGTGTAATGGCTGGAAACGGGTTTCATTTTTCGTAAATACCTTCCTGAACAAGGATCTGCAATTCTGCCGACTCGTATCGGATGGGCGTCCCAGGCAGAACGCACTTTACAGGTCAAATTTACCACCCAAGTTAACAAACAGTGTAATGGCTAGAACCGGTCTCAATTTTTCGTAAATACCTTCCTGAACAAGGATCTGCAATTCTGTCGACTCGTATCGGATGGGTGTCCCAGGCAGAACCTTTGACCCCTAAAGTGCGTCTGCCTGGGACACCATCCGATACGAGTCGGCAGAATTACAGATCTTTGTTCAGGAAGGTATTCACGAAAAATTGAGACCGGTTCCAGCCAATTTACTTTTTTATTAACAAAACACCCCTGGGCTCTTGGTCTATAATGTATTGAGATTATTTATTTTAATAGTTTATTAATGTAGTTTGATACATTGATTCTGACGCTACAATGATAGGTGAAATATATTAATTGAATAATCATTCAATTATTTTTATAGAACTAAAGTCCCCTTGATCAAGCCTGAGTAACATAATACATAATGCTATTAACAATAATGATAATGTGAAAAATACTTTGAGATGACTGTTACAAAAAACTACCTTGTGGTGGCATTTAAAGATTGTTATTTTACTTCTCCTCATTTATACCGTAGGTATTTAGGGAAAGTATTGCGTTTGCGAAAAATCCGAAATCAAAATATCACTTGATTATCAGCAGGCGTGTACTTAGAAATATACTATATATAGAAGGAGCACAGGACCGTAAACACAATGTAATTCCACTGATAACACGAAAGCCGATTGACTGGTGCACTTAAGTAATGCTGCCAACATGACAACAAAACATTATTAAATTTTGTCATAAATATCTATTAATGAAGAAAGATCGTAAAGAACAATATAATAACTTAAAACACCTGCTGAGTATTTATAAAACTGGTCATAGATAGCAAAACGGTGGCGAAATACAAGGATCTACATTTAGTTGACGAGGACTACATTTTATATATAATTTTAATAAATACGTTTAACTACAATTTAAAATGCTTTAAATATTGTAATGCACCGATATTTATATTAGTATTTTATGAATAATCAATCATTAATTAATAATAGAACATAATAATTCAGCATCGAAGTATTGCCAACTTTTTTTAGAAAATTGTATATTGTTAGGGTGGCAGCATTACTTAGGTGCACCAGTGAACCGCCTTTCGTGTTATCAGTAGTGCTCCTTCTATATATAGTATTATTCAAAGGGCGTGTAAGACCTCTTGATTGTGTTTTCCAAAGTTTTCTGTATGTATATGTGTGTGTGCGTCTATTATCATCACATTTCCCAGTGTATTTAAGCTAGACGCTAGAGAGTTATAACTTCGTCAACACCAACTTCGTCTTTCCTCCAATATTGGTCGAAAGACGAACTTGGTGTTGTTAATATTGTAGATCATTCCACGGCGCTCACTGAAGTTACAAAAAATAATCTTTAGGTCAAGTTGTGCAATCCCGAAAAAAAATTGTTATATGACGGAATTACATGTCAATAATGAATATAATTATGAAATGAATAAAAGAAAGAATTTCGAAAATTTATAACAAGTGGAAAAATGTTTTGATTGATTAAAGATTTGGCAGGCTTATCGTCATATATAAGACCACATATATTTTTGTAAGTTATAAGTTCAGAACATAACATTGACGTAATTCAAATTCTCGGCAACAAATAAAATATATATAATATATTATATATATATATATATATATATATATATATATATATATATATATATTATTAAAGCTTACAATAATGACCTTAGTTTTGCATTGTCAAAGGAGACGGAAGCATTTGAATTTACAAATACTTAATACCATTTTTATCTAATGCCGACGTTTCACGAATCTATATATACGTATATACGTGCAAATTTCTGTAAACACGCGTATAGTTAAACAGCTGATCCAATTTTTAATGAAACTTGGCACAAAAACAAATTCAAAGAGAGAAAGAACTGTTCTGATCACGCATTAAACTGGCATCTCTTTATTCTTTTAAAATTACATAAATAATTATAAATAATTTGCTTGATAAAAAGTGTCGATGATAATGATAATGTTTTAAAATTATTTGAGTACAAAAAGGTTTGAAAACATCTGTGCTTGCGATGTGCCAACTCTTTGATTATTTCTCGAGGGTGTAGAGAAATAAATATGCTTTTCCTAGTAAAGACGTAGCCTATAGCGTCTTTATTTATTTATTTAAAGGCAATGCCCAACAGTTACATATAATAACAGATATTTTTTTTATTATATTTATTTAATTTTGTAATAAATTTATTATATTTATTATAATTTTATAATAGATTTTTTATTATAAGAGTTTTATATGCTATTAACGGCAAGATTATATGCGCCTATTTTGTAAGCCAATACGTAGAGAAGCCTCGTTACGCGATAACAGCTTAGATAAAACATTGGTTAAATAGTAGCAGTTTAGGAAATATATGGAATAGGAGCAAGGGATATATCATTTGTACAGCGTGGAAAGATTGTTAAAGGACAATGAGTCGTTTTATAGAAATTGTGGGCGTGGTTTAAAACTCATGACCAACCTCATTGGCTCCTTGGTAATAGTTTCCCACGCTGTCAACTGATTATATCCTTGTCCTATTCTATATTATTTTCCTAAACTGTCTACTGATTTTAACCATGTTTTATACTATAGCTGTTTATCGCGTAACGAGGCTTCTCTACGTATTGGCTTACAAATTATAGGCGCATATAATCTTGCCGTTAATAGCATATAATATACTCTTATAATAAAAAATCTTATTATAAATTATATAAATATAATAAATTTATTACAAAATTATATAAATATAATAAAAAAAATATCTGTTATTATTTGTAACTGTTGGGCATTGCCTGTTTAAATAAATAAATAAAGACGCTATAGGCTACGTCTTTACTAGGAAAAGCATATTTATTTCTCTACACACCTCGGAGAAATAATCAAAGAGTTGGGCACATCGCAGCCACAGATGTTTCAAACCTTTTTGTACTCAAATAATTTTAAAACATTATCATTATCATCGACACTTTTTATCAAGCAAATATTTATTTATAATTATTTATGTAATTTTTAAAAGAATAAAGAGATGCCAGTTTAATGCGTGATCAGAACAGTTCTTTCTCTCTTTGAATTTTGTTTTTGTGCCAAGTTTCATTAAAATTGGATCAGCTGTTTAAGCTATAGCGTGTTTACAGAAATTTGCACGTATATACGTATATATAGATTCGTGAAACGTCGGCATTAGATATAAAAATGGGTATTAAGTATTTGTAAATTCAATGCTTCCGTCTCTTTGACAATGCAAAACTAAGGTCATTATTGTAAGCTATAATATATATATATATATATATATATATATATATATATATATATATATATATATTTATTTGTTGCCGAGAATTTGAATTTACGTCAATGTTATGTTTCTGAACTTATAACTTACAAAAAATATATGTTGGTCTTATATATGACGATAAGCCTGCCAAATCTTTAATCAATCAAAACATTTTTCCACTTGTTATAAATTTTTCGAATTCTTTCTTTTTTTCATTTCATAATTATATTCATTATTGACATGTAATTCCGTCATATAACAATTTTTTTCGGGATTGCACAACTTGACTAAATTATTTTTTTGTAACTTCAGTGAGCGCCGTGGAATGATCTACAATATTAACAACACCAAATTCGTCTTCGACCAATAATTATTGGAGGAAAGACGAAAGTTGGTGTTGACGAAGTTATACCTCTCTAGCGTCTAGCTTAAATACACTGGGAAATGTGATGATAATAGACGCACACACACACATATACATACAGAAACTTTGGAAAACACAATCAGGAGGTTTTACACGCCCTTAGAATAATATTATATATAGAAGGAGCACTACTGATAACACGAAAGCCGGTTCACTGGTGCACCTAAGTAATGCTGCCACCCTAACAATATACAATTTTCTAAAAAAAAAGTTGGCAATACTTCCGGATGCTGAATTATTATGTTCTATTATTAATTAATTGATTATTCATAAAATACTAATATAAATATCGGTGCATTACAATATTTTAAAGCATTTTAAATTGTAGTTAACGTATTTATTAAAATTATATATAAAATGTAGTCCTCGTCAACTAAATGTAGATCCTTGTATTTCGCCACCGTTTTGCTATCTATGACCAGTTTTATTAAATACTCAGCAGGTGTTTTAAGTTATTATATTTTGCTTTACGATCTTTCTTCATTAATAGATATTTATGACAATATTAAAATAATGTTTTGTTGTCATGTTGCAGCATTACTTAAGTGCACCAGTCAATCGGCTTTCGTGTTATCAGTGGAATTACATTGTGTTTACGGTCCTGTGCTCCTTCTATATATAGTATTATTCTAAGTACACGCCTGCTGATAATTCAAGTGATATTTTGATTTCGGATTTTTTCGCAAACGCAATACTTTTCCTAAATACCTACGGTATAAATGAGGAGAAGTAAATACAATCTTAAATGCCACCACAAGGTTAGTTTTTTGTAACAGTCATCTCAAAGTATTTTCACATTATCATTATTGTTAATAGCATTATGTATTATGTTACTCAGGCTTGATCAAGGGGACTTTAGTTCTATAAAAAGTATTGAATGATTTATTCAATTAATATATTTCACCTATCATTGTAGGCGTCAGAATCAATGTATACAAACTACATTAATAAACTATTAAAATAAATAATCTCAATACATTATAGACCAAGAGCCCAGGGGTGTTTTGTTAATAAAAAGTAAATTGGCTGGAACCGGTCTCAATTTTTCGTGAATACCTTCCTGAACAAGGATCTGTAATTCTGCCGACTCGTATCGGATGGGTGTCCCAGGCAAACGCACTTTAGGGGTCAAAGGTTCTGCCTGGGACACCCATCCGATACGAGTCGACAGAATTGCAGATCCTTGTTCAGGAAGGTATTTACGAAAAATTGAGACCGGTTCTAGCCATTACACTGTTTGTTAACTTGGGTGGTAAATTTGACCTGTAAAGTGCGTTCTGCCTGGACGCCCATCCGATACGAGTCGGCAGAATTGCAGATCCTTGTTCAGGAAGGTATTTACGAAAAATGAAACCCGTTTCCAGCCATTACACTTTTTATTAACTTGGGGGTAAATTTGACCCCTAAAGTGCGTTCTGCCTGGGACACCCATCCGATACGAGTCGGCAGAATTGCAGATCCTTGTTCAAGAAGGTATTTACGAAAAATTGAGACCGGTTCCAGCCATTACACTTTTATTAAAAAACACCCCTGGATCTTGGTCTATTAGTAGAAAAACTAGAAAAATCACAGCTTAAAAATATGATAAAATTAAAAACGCAATACTTTTCCTATATACCTACGGTAAAAATGAAGAAAAGTAATAAAGACTATTCTGTTTTTAATAGAGGAAAAGCTTCCTCTGCCCATTCAATTTTGGCAGAAAATGTGCTCAATTTCTTCCTTTAATTGTTATATCGTTAAATAATTTTGTGAGGTATAAAATTAATGAGTTAAAAAAGAGACAATAATTCATCATAAGAGGGTTTGACCAACCAAACCGCGACCCAATTAATGACTAATTAAGATGGCTCGGTCCTCCGAGCCCTGTAGACCCTCAAACCTTGGTTTTCTAAATTATCGGGGTAAAGGGTCCTTACCTGGGAAACTAACTTTATCCGTCCATTTTCCCTTGAAAAAGGTCCCAGAATTTTTCGACCTTTAACCAGAAATACTTCACCAATTCCGTATTTAAAACAAAGTATCCTCCTCTACACGTCGGATTCATACTTTAGAATTAACCCCGAAAACATTTTTCGGAAAGTTCATGGGTAGGAAATAGTTTGGCAATATAGTGTTTCTGACACCTTTCCTCTTTCTAAGTAAGTAAAAGTTAAGCTTTAAATTTTCCACCCTGTGTATTATGGGGGTTTACTACAAAGCCGGTGGGCTTTATGATATTTTCGTGTTGGATGAACTAAATTAGTTCGTAAATAAGCTGTAAAAAGTCTTAGGAAAAACAACAACTTTTCTACACTAATGCAACGAAAACTACTGCTAAGGAAAAGTGAAATGTAACTAAAAACTATTTGTGCTAGTACCATCATGAACTGAGTAATTTTGAAGGTATTTTTTGAATTACACAGTATTCATCTACCTTCTCTAAAAAACAATCACTCGTACATTAATAGTTCCGTATCGCGATACGTTTTAATTTTCCCCTTACTTAAGATAAAGTAGTTTCAAATTTAAATTATTATTTTTATTCGAACCTCAGACCACGACACAAATCCGTTTTGGAGTTCCCTGATGACAAAAAATAGTATATATATATATATATATATTAATATTATATTATTATATATATATATATATAATATATATATATGGTGTATATATGTATATATATATATATATATATATATATATATAATATATATGGGTGTGTGTTGTGTGTGTGTGTTCTTGACACTTTCTTGTTCACGTGCTATCTTTCGAACGGAATAATATTTTTAATTTAACTTAGTACAAACATGAGCCTCGGGGAGGGACACAAACCCTAATGAAAATCATGTTTTTGTGACGTCATTAACTCGATAATAAACTGCGTAGGCTTCCGGGTTATTGTCATGAAGATGTAGGACTTCCGGTGGTGGCCGCTTCAATGTAGATGAAGAATCCGACGTTTCGCTATTATTTTCACCCTAAAAATATAAAAGAGATGTTTACTTTTCCTCACCTACTACCGTAGGTTTGTGAGAAAAGTATCATTTTCACGCTAGAGAGTTGAAACATAGAACAAAAATTAGACTTTAAGTCTAGTTGTGCTGCTCGGAGGATGATACTTTTTAGACTACGGTAACCTAGTTTGCTGAGTCATCAATTTTAAAAAATAAAATCGTTAAAACCCAACATTTTACTAATCGAGTTGAAATTTGACACAAATGTCCATCGTGGTCATTCGATCCACAATATGTTATTTGATATTTATCGCTATTTTAAAAATATTGATTGTTATCATATTAAAATTTTAACGGTCAGTAAATTTCAATTTTCTTACTGCACTTCAGCATGATTAGTTGTTGAAATTGCATAGCTATTGAAGTAGTTATATATATTTTTTGTGCGACATTTAAAATTATGTGATCGACGTGATACCGAACAAAATGCTCTATCTCATCACTGAATATTTATAAATAAATTCATACAATATTTCATTTAATTTTAATAACTTATTGCATACCATAAAGTATATAACTACAAACCCAAAAAGTGAATTCTCTACCTTCACCTTTATTCGGTGAAGAAATAAAGTATTGAAAAGGAAATAAATTATGGAAATATGAGAAAAGCATTTGCAAGTTATTTCCTTTCTTGCAATGATCCTTTATCCTTCTGATATTGATTCTTTTAAAATAAATTCAATTTTAACGGCTATCTCCCCCTGAGTCCTTGTTGCCAAATTTAATTTCGTCTATAAAAAAGTTTTTCCTCCTCGAAAATTGTATTTTATTTTCATAGAAATAAAATTCAAGGAAATAAAATTTCCTTGAATTTTGCTTTTTAATAAATTAATGAAAAACTTGTCAATAATATTCTCATTTGAATAATTTTATTAATGATAGCAATTCTTTTGCTGTTTTGATCATTTGTGAATTACAGAAACGTCTTACAAGCGTCGTTACAAATACGGAAGAGAAAACATAGAAGGGGTTTCCTTGTCTATTTAAACTTTTTTTTTTGTTTTTATAACCGAAATGTTATGATTGGTTCATATTTTATGTTATCACCATTAAATAAAATAAAAAAAAAATACCCGTTTTAGGGCCTTTCGGCCCATCAGGGTATTCACCCTGCGGGAACCACCTCAGGTGGGTTGCATCTACTACCTCTAAGAATTAATTAAAGTTGGCGAAATCATTTTATACAAATACTATTCATATAATCTTAGAGCATAGCCGGGCTGCGAACCCCGGACCTCCGGTGCCGAATCGAACGCCTTTACGATCACGGCCACGGAGCAGACCATCACCACTCAATATTTTTTACTTTCTTCATTTTTACCGGAGGTATGTAGGAAAAGTGTTGTGTTAGCGATAAATCCGAAACGGTATTTCACCTAAATTATAAGTTTAAGGTGTTTTTAAGACTTGAATAGTTTTCACAAAGTTGTCTGTTGTATGTGTTTATGTCTGTTATAATAGTAGTTCTCAATGTATTTATGATAGAGAGTTAAAATCGGTAAAACGGCAATAATGACGCAGCAAAAATAGAGAGTTAAAAATCGGTATAAACCGGCAATAATGACGCAGCAAAAATAAAGAGTTAAAAATCGGTATAAACCGGCAAGAATGACGCAGCAAAAATAAAGAGTTAAAAATCGGTATAAACCGGCAATAATGACGCAGCAAAAAAAGAGAGTTAAAAATCGGTATAAACCGGCAATAATGACGCAGCAAAAATAAAGAGTTAAAAATCGGTATAAACGGAATATGACGGCAAAAATGACCGGCAAGAATGGCAGCAAAATAGAGAGTTAAAAATCGGTATAAACCGGCAAGAATGACGCAGCAAAAATAAAGAGTTAAAAATCGGTATAAACCGGCAATAATGACGCAGCAATAGTTATAAAATTCTTAAAATGCAAAAAAATTTAGTTCTACACATTTAAAATTTAGCTTGCTTGTAGGTTCAAATAAAGACAACAGATGAGCCCAGTTTTATCTTATTTTCATTAGTTTATTTTTTTATCGACTAAATTTTACAAATGTTAAAAAAAATAGAAAGAGTTGAAATTCAGTACGAGTGTATCCCTTAACGTAATAAATAAGTTTGCTATGTGTCGTTTCAATACGGCTGTTATTAAAACGATTCTACGGTTTTAGTCACAGAGCATCGATCGAGGTTAGTTCCAGGTTTGGTGATAGCACTAAATATTTACTGCAAGAGGACGAGTGAATCGAGTTCGAAGACGTGTTGTAGTATTTATATTTTGACGACTAGCTAAGCGATTTATTAAAATGTTATAAATTATAATTATTTGACGCGATTCTATAATTCTGTCTCCTTTAGAGTTAAATCTTCATTGAATCATCTCTTAAAAGAATAGTAAAAAAATTATGGTCAATTTCCCTAAATATTAATTGGAGCTATAAAACCATAGTTTGCTTCTTTGCTTAGCCATCGTATTGGTATTACATATAAAATGAATGACGGTTAACATTTCATGATAACGCCGTGTCTGTTATATTTTATTAGCTACTGGTTATATTTCATTTTATTTACTACATATATTTGCCCGCCTCCGTAATCGAGGTCGATAGAGCGTTACTTTGACACCACGGAGGTCTGGGGTTCGCATCCCAGGTTACGCTCTCAGTTATATAAGATTATTGTTTAAATAAATTATCGCCGACTTTAGATTACACTTTGAGTGTAACGGTTGCCTCTACCACATGAGGTGGTTCCCGCAAAGTTTATCCCTGATAGGCCACAAGGCTCTAAACGGGGCATTATTATTGTGTTATTTGGCGATATTTCTTTGAGTTTATAACTTGTATTAATACCACCTAAGATGTTCCTGAAGATTAATATTTCGTTGCGTCACAAGCAATTTAATCGGTAATTTTAAAATCAGCTGCTGAAAATTACATGTTATTTCATTTTCTCTTTGAAAAGGAATAATTTTCTAAATATTGAGAAATTAATTATAAGCTTTATTGAAGAGTATTAAATAAATAATTTTCAATTAATAAAAGTTTAGGATATGAAATTTTATCGATGCTGTGGATGGCATCTCCCTTTCCCACTGTCGCGTCAGTTGGTTGATTTTGAAGTGTAACCCCATCAGACCTGGGGGGGGATAGGTTAAAACCCAACGAGCTTAGACTTCCCTTAGAAAATAATTTCATCAATAACTCTCCATGGCACATCACCCCCTCCCCCTTTTAGTTTTAGGGAGTTTGCCGATATGACAAGTAAGATCACGTTTATTACCGATACGTGTTTTAACTCAGAGGATGAATAGTTATTTTCGTTTTTCAATATGCTGCTTCCTTATTTGACTTGGCACGAAAATCGGGTAGGTTGTACTTCGGAACTTCAAACTTGTATATTCGTACATCTATACTCTTGTATATTCGTACATCAGAATATACTACTTGTATATTCGTAATCGAATATAACTACTTGTTATATTCGTACATCAGAATATACTATTTCTACATCAGTTATATTCGTACATCGTGTATTCTACTTTGTATATTCGTACAATCAGAATATACTACTTGTATATTCGTACATTATATTTCGTACATACTACTTGTTATTATATTACTCGTACATCAGATATATACTTGTATATTCGTACATCAGAATATACTACTTGTATATTCGTACATCAATATACTACTTGTATATTCGTGTACATATTCCTCAGAATATACTACTGTATATTCGTATATCAGATATACTACTTGTGATATTCGTACATCAGAATATATATACTTGTATATTCGTACATCAGAATATACTACTTGTATATTCGTACATCAGAAATACTACTTGTATATTCGTACATCAGAATATACTACTTGTATATTCGTACATCAAGAATATACACTTGTATATATATCGTATATGTACATCAGAATATATACTTGTAATTCGTATCAGAATATACGTATATTACGTACTCAGAATATACTACTTGTATATTGTACATCAGAATATACTATATTGTATTCGTACATCAGATAGTATAACATCACTACTTGTATATTTGTGAATATACTCGTACATCAGAATATATTCTTGTATATTCGTACATCAGAATACTACTTGTATATTCGTACATCTACTTGTATATTCGTACATCAGAATTATATACTTGTATATCGTACATCAGAATATTATACTTGTATATTCGTACATCAGACTATACTACATTATATTCGTAATCAGAATTATACTACTTGTATATTCGTACATCAGAATATACTACTTGTATATTCGTACATTCAGAAATACAATTCGTAAATGTTTCTACGACACGTCTTCGAACACTAAGCTCGTCCTTAGATATTAGTTTTTCCAGCGGGCACCCATCCCGGCACTAACCTTGCTCGATGCTCCTTAATTTCAATGATCCATCAAAAACCTAGATATAATTGCTGTATTAAATGGACACAGTATACTTATTTATTACGTAAA
>JACMZG010000503.1:0-17477 GCA_018340805.1 Microvelia longipes | reverse complement strand
AAGTTGTGGGAATAATTGCATTGTAAAAATGTTGTGTTTTTAGTTGTTGGACAAATCTGTGTGTTTTTGATCATTAAATTAATCCTCGATAGTATAGTGGTCAGTATCTCCGCCTGTCACGTGGAAGGCCCGGGTTCGATTCCCGGTCGGGGAGTATTTTTTTTCATTTCAATCAACTTGATTTATTTTAAATGAGTTGAAAATAACTAAGTCGACAGTGATTATATTTTTCGTGGGCAAAACATTTCTTATTAAATGCAATATATTGATGATACGGTAATTGAAAAGCAAAAATCGAATTTTACTCAGTACCGGTATTCTATGAAAGTTAAATGAATAAATGTGTTGAAAATTTACTAAAAATCAAATAAATCATCTATTTGAAATTTGCAATTTAAAAATTTCTAAATATAAAAATTTCTAATTTTTAAATTAATTAAACTTGGCAATTTGATTGTTGAAAAACATATAATTGAATAAAGTTGTGGGAATAATTGCATTGTAAAAATGTTGTGTTTTTAGTTGTTGGACAAATCTGTGTGTTTTTGATCATTAAATTAATCCTCGATAGTATAGTGGTCAGTATCTCCGCCTGTCACGTGGAAGGCCCGGGTTCGATTCCCGGTCGGGGAGTATTTTTTTTCATTTCAATCAACTTGATTTATTTTAAATGAGTTGAAAATAACTAAGTCGACAGTGATTATATTTTTCGTGGGCAAAACATTTCTTATTAAATGCAATATATTGATGATACGGTAATTGAAAAGCAAAAATCGAATTTTACTCAGTACCGGTATTCTATGAAAGTTAAATGAATAAATGTGTTGAAAATTTACTAAAAATCAAATAAATCATCTATTTGAAATTTGCAATTTAAAAATTTCTAAATATAAAAATTTCTAATTTTTAAATTAATTAAACTTGGCAATTTGATTGTTGAAAAACATATAATTGAATAAAGTTGTGGGAATAATTGCATTGTAAAAATGTTGTGTTTTTAGTTGTTGGACAAATCTGTGTGTTTTTGATCATTAAATTAATCCTCGATAGTATAGTGGTCAGTATCTCCGCCTGTCACGTGGAAGGCCCGGGTTCGATTCCCGGTCGGGGAGTATTTTTTTTTCATTTCAATCAACTTGATTTATTTTAAATGAGTTGAAAATAACTAAGTCGACAGTGATTATATTTTTCGTGGGCAAAACATTTCTTATTAAATGCAATATATTGATGATACGGTAATTGAAAAGCAAAAATCGAATTTTACTCAGTACCGGTATTCTATGAAAGTTAAATGAATAAATGTGTTGAAAATTTACTAAAAATCAAATAAATCATCTATTTGAAATTTGCAATTTAAAAATTTCTAAATATAAAAATTTCTAATTTTTAAATTAATTAAACTTGGCAATTTGATTGTTGAAAAACATATAATTGAATAAAGTTGTGGGAATAATTGCATTGTAAAAATGTTGTGTTTTTAGTTGTTGGACAAATCTGTGTGTTTTTGATCATTAAATTAATCCTCGATAGTATAGTGGTCAGTATCTCCGCCTGTCACGTGGAAGGCCCGGGTTCGATTCCCGGTCGGGGAGTATTTTTTTTCATTTCAATCAACTTGATTTATTTTAAATGAGTTGAAAATAACTAAGTCGACAGTGATTATATTTTTCGTGGGCAAAACATTTCTTATTAAATGCAATATATTGATGATACGGTAATTGAAAAGCAAAAATCGAATTTTACTCAGTACCGGTATTCTATGAAAGTTAAATGAATAAATGTGTTGAAAATTTACTAAAAATCAAATAAATCATCTATTTGAAATTTGCAATTTAAAAATTTCTAAATATAAAAATTTCTAATTTTTAAATTAATTAAACTTGGCAATTTGATTGTTGAAAAACATATAATTGAATAAAGTTGTGGGAATAATTGCATTGTAAAAATGTTGTGTTTTTAGTTGTTGGACAAATCTGTGTGTTTTTGATCATTAAATTAATCCTCGATAGTATAGTGGTCAGTATCCGCCTGTCACGTGGAAGGCCCGGGTTCGATTCCCGGTCGGGGAGTATTTTTTTTCATTTCAATCAACTTGATTTATTTTAAATGAGTTGAAAATAACTAAGTCGACAGTGATTATATTTTTCGTGGGCAAAACATTTCTTATTAAATGCAATATATTGATGATACGGTAATTGAAAAGCAAAAATCGAATTTTACTCAGTACCGGTATTCTATGAAAGTTAAATGAATAAATGTGTTGAAAATTTACTAAAAATCAAATAAATCATCTATTTGAAATTTGCAATTTAAAAATTTCTAAATATAAAAATTTCTAATTTTTAAATTAATTAAACTTGGCAATTTGATTGTTGAAAAACATATAATTGAATAAAGTTGTGGGAATAATTGCATTGTAAAAATGTTGTGTTTTTAGTTGTTGGACAAATCTGTGTGTTTTTGATCATTAAATTAATCCTCGATAGTATAGTGGTCAGTATCTCCGCCTGTCACGTGGAAGGCCCGGGTTCGATTCCCGGTCGGGGAGTATTTTTTTTCATTTCAATCAACTTGATTTATTTTAAATGAGTTGAAAATAACTAAGTCGACAGTGATTATATTTTTCGTGGGCAAAACATTTCTTATTAAATGCAATATATTGATGATACGGTAATTGAAAAGCAAAAATCGAATTTTACTCAGTACCGGTATTCTATGAAAGTTAAATGAATAAATGTGTTGAAAATTTACTAAAAATCAAATAAATCATCTATTTGAAATTTGCAATTTAAAAATTTCTAAATATAAAAATTTCTAATTTTTAAATTAATTAAACTTGGCAATTTGATTGTTGAAAAACATATAATTGAATAAAGTTGTGGGAATAATTGCATTGTAAAAATGTTGTGTTTTTAGTTGTTGGACAAATCTGTGTGTTTTTGATCATTAAATTAATCCTCGATAGTATAGTGGTCAGTATCTCCGCCTGTCACGTGGAAGGCCCGGGTTCGATTCCCGGTCGGGGAGTATTTTTTTTCATTTCAATCAACTTGATTTATTTTAAATGAGTTGAAAATAACTAAGTCGACAGTGATTATATTTTTCGTGGGCAAAACATTTCTTATTAAATGCAATATATTGATGATACGGTAATTGAAAAGCAAAAATCGAATTTTACTCAGTACCGGTATTCTATGAAAGTTAAATGAATAAATGTGTTGAAAATTTACTAAAAATCAAATAAATCATCTATTTGAAATTTGCAATTTAAAAATTTCTAAATATAAAAATTTCTAATTTTTAAATTAATTAAACTTGGCAATTTGATTGTTGAAAAACATATAATTGAATAAAGTTGTGGGAATAATTGCATTGTAAAAATGTTGTGTTTTTAGTTGTTGGACAAATCTGTGTGTTTTTGATCATTAAATTAATCCTCGATAGTATAGTGGTCAGTATCTCCGCCTGTCACGTGGAAGGCCCGGGTTCGATTCCCGTCGGGGAGTATTTTTTTTCATTTCAATCAACTTGATTTATTTTAAATGAGTTGAAAATAACTAAGTCGACAGTGATTATATTTTTCGTGGGCAAAACATTTCTTATTAAATGCAATATATTGATGATACGGTAATTGAAAAGCAAAAATCGAATTTTACTCAGTACCGGTATTCTATGAAAGTTAAATGAATAAATGTGTTGAAAATTTACTAAAAATCAAATAAATCATCTATTTGAAATTTGCAATTTAAAAATTTCTAAATATAAAAATTTCTAATTTTTAAATTAATTAAACTTGGCAATTTGATTGTTGAAAAACATATAATTGAATAAAGTTGTGGGAATAATTGCATTGTAAAAATGTTGTGTTTTTAGTTGTTGGACAAATCTGTGTGTTTTTGATCATTAAATTAATCCTCGATATAGTGGTCAGTATCTCCGCCTGTCACGTGGAAGGCCCGGGTTCGATTCCCGGTCGGGGAGTATTTTTTTCATTTCAATCAACTTGATTTATTTTAAATGAGTTGAAAATAACTAAGTCGACAGTGATTATATTTTTCGTGGGCAAAACATTTCTTATTAAATGCAATATATTGATGATACGGTAATTGAAAAGCAAAAATCGAATTTTACTCAGTACCGGTATTCTATGAAAGTTAAATGAATAAATGTGTTGAAAATTTACTAAAAATCAAATAAATCATCTATTTGAAATTTGCAATTTAAAAATTTCTAAATATAAAAATTTCTAATTTTTAAATTAATTAAACTTGGCAATTTGATTGTTGAAAAACATATAATTGAATAAAGTTGTGGGAATAATTGCATTGTAAAAATGTTGTGTTTTTAGTTGTTGGACAAATCTGTGTGTTTTTGATCATTAAATTAATCCTCGATAGTATAGTGGTCAGTATCTCCGCCTGTCACGTGGAAGGCCCGGGTTCGATTCCCGGTCGGGGAGTATTTTTTTTCATTTCAATCAACTTGATTTATTTTAAATGAGTTGAAAATAACTAAGTCGACAGTGATTATATTTTTCGTGGGCAAAACATTTCTTATTAAATGCAATATATTGATGATACGGTAATTGAAAAGCAAAAATCGAATTTTACTCAGTACCGGTATTCTATGAAAGTTAAATGAATAAATGTGTTGAAAATTTACTAAAAATCAAATAAATCATCTATTTGAAATTTGCAATTTAAAAATTTCTAAATATAAAAATTTCTAATTTTTAAATTAATTAAACTTGGCAATTTGATTGTTGAAAAACATATAATTGAATAAAGTTGTGGGAATAATTGCATTGTAAAAATGTTGTGTTTTTAGTTGTTGGACAAATCTGTGTGTTTTTGATCATTAAATTAATCCTCGATAGTATAGTGGTCAGTATCTCCGCCTGTCACGTGGAAGGCCCGGGTTCGATTCCCGGTCGGGGAGTATTTTTTTTCATTTCAATCAACTTGATTTATTTTAAATGAGTTGAAAATAACTAAGTCGACAGTGATTATATTTTTCGTGGGCAAAACATTTCTTATTAAATGCAATATATTGATGATACGGTAATTGAAAAGCAAAAATCGAATTTTACTCAGTACCGGTATTCTATGAAAGTTAAATGAATAAATGTGTTGAAAATTTACTAAAAATCAAATAAATCATCTATTTGAAATTTGCAATTTAAAAATTTCTAAATATAAAATTTCTAATTTTTAAATTAATTAAACTTGGCAATTTGATTGTTGAAAAACATATAATTGAATAAAGTTGTGGGAATAATTGCATTGTAAAAATGTTGTGTTTTTAGTTGTTGGACAAATCTGTGTGTTTTTGATCATTAAATTAATCCTCGATAGTATAGTGGTCAGTATCTCCGCCTGTCACGTGGAAGGCCCGGTTCGATTCCCGGTCGGGGAGTATTTTTTTTCATTTCAATCAACTTGATTTATTTTAAATGAGTTGAAAATAACTAAGTCGACAGTGATTATATTTTTCGTGGGCAAAACATTTCTTATTAAATGCAATATATTGATGATACGGTAATTGAAAAGCAAAAATCGAATTTTACTCAGTACCGGTATTCTATGAAAGTTAAATGAATAAATGTGTTGAAAATTTACTAAAAATCAAATAAATCATCTATTTGAAATTTGCAATTTAAAAATTTCTAAAAATATAAAAATTTCTAATTTTTAAATTAATTAAACTTGGCAATTTGATTGTTGAAAAACATATAATTGAATAAAGTTGTGGGAATAATTGCATTGTAAAAATGTTTGTTTTTAGTTGTTGGACAAATCTGTGTGTTTTTGATCATTAAATTAATCCTCGATAGTATAGTGGTCAGTATCTCCGCCTGTCACGTGGAAGGCCCGGGTTCGATTCCCGGTCGGGGAGTATTTTTTTTCATTTCAATCAACTTGATTTATTTTAAATGAGTTGAAAATAACTAAGTCGACAGTGATTATTTTTCGTGGGCAAAACATTTCTTATTAAATGCAATATATTGATGATACGGTAATTGAAAAGCAAAAATCGAATTTTACTCAGTACCGGTATTCTATGAAAGTTAAATGAATAAATGTGTTGAAAATTTACTAAAAATCAAATAAATCATCTATTTGAAATTTGCAATTTAAAAATTTCTAAATATAAAAAATTTCTAATTTTTAAATTAATTAAACTTGGCAATTTGATTGTTGAAAAACATATAATTGAATAAAGTTGTGGGAATAATTGCATTGTAAAAATGTTGTGTTTTTAGTTGTTGGACAAATCTGTGTGTTTTTGATCATTAAATTAATCCTCGATAGTATAGTGGTCAGTATCTCCGCCTGTCACGTGGAAGGCCCGGGTTCGATTCCCGGTCGGGGAGTATTTTTTTTCATTTCAATCAACTTGATTTATTTTAAATGAGTTGAAAATAACTAAGTCGACAGTGATTATATTTTTCGTGGGCAAAACATTTCTTATTAAATGCAATATATTGATGATACGGTAATTGAAAAGCAAAAATCGAATTTTACTCAGTACCGGTATTCTATGAAAGTTAAATGAATAAATGTGTTGAAAATTTACTAAAAATCAAATAAATCATCTATTTGAAATTTGCAATTTAAAAATTTCTAAATATAAAAATTTCTAATTTTTAAATTAATTAAACTTGGCAATTTGATTGTTGAAAAACATATAATTGAATAAAGTTGTGGGAATAATTGCATTGTAAAAATGTTGTGTTTTTAGTTGTTGGACAAATCTGTGTGTTTTTGATCATTAAATTAATCCTCGATAGTATAGTGGTCAGTATCTCCGCCTGTCACGGAAGGCCCGGGTTCGATTCCCGGTCGGGAGTATTTTTTTTCATTTCAATCAACTTGATTTATTTTAAATGAGTTGAAAATAACTAAGTCGACAGTGATTATATTTTTCGTGGGCAAAACATTTCTTATTAAATGCAATATATTGATGATACGGTAATTGAAAAGCAAAAATCGAATTTTACTCAGTACCGGTATTCTATGAAAGTTAAATGAATAAATGTGTTGAAAATTTACTAAAAATCAAATAAATCATCTATTTGAAATTTGCAATTTAAAAATTTCTAATATAAAAAATTTCTAATTTTTAAATTAATTAAACTTGGCAATTTGATTGTTGAAAAACATATAATTGAATAAAGTTGTGGGAATAATTGCATTGTAAAAATGTTGTGTTTTTAGTTGTTGGACAAATCTGTGTGTTTTTGATCATTAAATTAATCCTCGATAGTATAGTGGTCAGTATCTCCGCCTGTCACGTGGAAGGCCCGGGTTCGATTCCCGGTCGGGGAGTATTTTTTTCATTTCAATCAACTTGATTTATTTTAAATGAGTTGAAAATAACTAAGTCGACAGTGATTATATTTTTCGTGGGCAAAACATTTTATTAAATGCAATATATTGATGATACGGTAATTGAAAAGCAAAAATCGAATTTTACTCAGTACCGGTATTCTATGAAAGTTAAATGAATAAATGTGTTGAAAATTTACTAAAAATCAAATAAATCATCTATTTGAAATTTGCAATTTAAAAATTTCTAAATATAAAAATTTCTAATTTTTAAATTAATTAAACTTGGCAATTTGATTGTTGAAAAACATATAATTGAATAAAGTTGTGGGAATAATTGCATTGTAAAAATGTTGTGTTTTTAGTTGTTGGACAAATCTGTGTGTTTTTGATCATTAAATTAATCCTCGATAGTATAGTGGTCAGTATCTCCGCCTGTCACGTGGAAGGCCCGGGTTCGATTCCCGGTCGGGGAGTTTTTTTTTCATTTCAATCAACTTGATTTATTTTAAATGAGTTGAAAATAACTAAGTCGACAGTGATTATATTTTTCGTGGGCAAAACATTTCTTATTAAATGCAATATATTGATGATACGGTAATTGAAAAGCAAAAATCGAATTTTACTCAGTACCGGTATTCTATGAAAGTTAAATGAATAAATGTGTTGAAAATTTACTAAAAATCAAATAAATCATCTATTTGAAATTTGCAATTTAAAAATTTCTAAATATAAAAATTTCTAATTTTTAAATTAATTAAACTTGGCAATTTGATTGTTGAAAAACATATAATTGAATAAAGTTGTGGGAATAATTGCATTGTAAAAATGTTGTGTTTTTAGTTGTTGGACAAATCTGTGTGTTTTTGATCATTAAATTAATCCTCGATAGTATAGTGGTCAGTATCTCCGCCTGTCACGTGGAAGGCCCGGGTTCGATTCCCGGTCGGGGAGTATTTTTTTTCATTTCAATCAACTTGATTTATTTTAAATGAGTTGAAAATAACTAAGTCGACAGTGATTATATTTTTCGTGGGCAAAACATTTCTTATTAAATGCAATATATTGATGATACGGTAATTGAAAAGCAAAAATCGAATTTTACTCAGTACCGGTATTCTATGAAAGTTAAATGAATAAATGTGTTGAAAATTTACTAAAAATCAAATAAATCATCTATTTGAAATTTGCAATTTAAAAATTTCTAAATATAAAAATTTCTAATTTTTAAATTAATTAAACTTGGCAATTTGATTGTTGAAAAACATATAATTGAATAAAGTTGTGGGAATAATTGCATTGTAAAAATGTTGTGTTTTTAGTTGTTGGACAAATCTGTGTGTTTTTGATCATTAAATTAATCCTCGATAGTATAGTGGTCAGTATCTCCGCCTGTCACGTGGAAGGCCCGGGTTCGATTCCCGGTCGGGGAGTATTTTTTTCATTTCAATCAACTTGATTTATTTTAAATGAGTTGAAAATAACTAAGTCGACAGTGATTATATTTTTCGTGGGCAAAACATTTCTTATTAAATGCAATATATTGATGATACGGTAATTGAAAAGCAAAAATCGAATTTTACTCAGTACCGGTATTCTATGAAAGTTAAATGAATAAATGTGTTGAAATTTACTAAAAATCAAATAAATCATCTATTTGAAATTTGCAATTTAAAAATTTCTAAATATAAAAATTTCTAATTTTTAAATTAATTAAACTTGGCAATTTGATTGTTGAAAAACATATAATTGAATAAAGTTGGAATAATTGCATTGTAAAAATGTTGTGTTTTTAGTTGTTGGACAAATCTGTGTGTTTTTGATCATTAAATTAATCCTCGATAGTATAGTGGTCAGTATCTCCGCCTGTCACGTGGAAGGCCCGGGTTCGATTCCCGGTCGGGGAGTATTTTTTTTCATTTCAATCAACTTGATTTATTTTAAATGAGTTGAAAATAACTAAGTCGACAGTGATTATATTTTTCGTGGGCAAAACATTTCTTATTAAATGCAATATATTGATGATACGGTAATTGAAAAGCAAAAATCGAATTTTACTCAGTACCGGTATTCTATGAAAGTTAAATGAATAAATGTGTTGAAAATTTACTAAAAATCAAATAAATCATCTATTTGAAATTTGCAATTTAAAAATTTCTAAATATAAAAATTTCTAATTTTTAAATTAATTAAACTTGGCAATTTGATTGTTGAAAAACATATAATTGAATAAAGTTGTGGGAATAATTGCATTGTAAAAATGTTGTGTTTTTAGTTGTTGGACAAATCTGTGTGTTTTTGATCATTAAATTAATCCTCGATAGTATAGTGGTCAGTATCTCCGCCTGTCACGTGGAAGGCCCGGGTTCGATTCCCGGTCGGGGAGTATTTTTTTTCATTTCAATCAACTTGATTTATTTTAAATGAGTTGAAAATAACTAAGTCGACAGTGATTATATTTTTCGTGGGCAAAACATTTCTTTAAATGCAATATATTGATGATACGGTAATTGAAAAGCAAAAATCGAATTTTACTCAGTACCGGTATTCTATGAAAGTTAAATGAATAAATGTGTTGAAAATTTACTAAAAATCAAATAAATCATCTATTTGAAATTTGCAATTTAAAAATTTAAATATAAAAATTTCTAATTTTTAATTAATTAAACTTGGCAATTTGATTGTTGAAAAACATATAATTGAATAAAGTTGTGGGAATAATTGCATTGTAAAAATGTTGTGTTTTTAGTTGTTGGACAAATCTGTGTGTTTTTGATCATTAAATTAATCCTCGATAGTATAGTGGTCAGTATCTCCGCCTGTCACGTGGAAGGCCCGGGTTCGATTCCCGGTCGGGGAGTATTTTTTTTCATTTCAATCAACTTGATTTATTTTAAATGAGTTGAAAATAACTAAGTCGACAGTGATTATATTTTTCGTGGGCAAAACATTTCTTATTAAATGCAATATATTGATGATACGGTAATTGAAAAGCAAAAATCGAATTTTACTCAGTACCGGTATTCTATGAAAGTTAAATGAATAAATGTGTTGAAAATTTACTAAAAATCAAATAAATCATCTATTTGAAATTTGCAATTTAAAAATTTCTAAATATAAAAATTTCTAATTTTTAAATTAATTAAACTTGGCAATTTGATTGTTGAAAAACATATAATTGAATAAAGTTGTGGGAATAATTGCATTGTAAAATGTTGTGTTTTTAGTTGTTGGACAAATCTGTGTGTTTTTGATCATTAAATTAATCCTCGATAGTATAGTGGTCAGTATCTCCGCCTGTCACGTGGAAGGCCCGGGTTCGATTCCCGGTCGGGGAGTATTTTTTTTCATTTCAATCAACTTGATTTATTTTAAATGAGTTGAAAATAACTAAGTCGACAGTGATTATATTTTTCGTGGGCAAAACATTTCTTATTAAATGCAATATATTGATGATACGGTAATTGAAAAGCAAAAATCGAATTTTACTCAGTACCGGTATTCTATGAAAGTTAAATGAATAAATGTGTTGAAAATTTACTAAAAATCAAATAAATCATCTATTTGAAATTTGCAATTTAAAAATTTCTAAATATAAAAATTTCTAATTTTTAAATTAATTAAACTTGGCAATTTGATTGTTGAAAAACATATAATTGAATAAAGTTGTGGGAATAATTGCATTGTAAAAATGTTGTGTTTTTAGTTGTTGGACAAATCTGTGTGTTTTTGATCATTAAATTAATCCTCGATAGTATAGTGGTCAGTATCTCCGCCTGTCACGTGGAAGGCCCGGGTTCGATTCCCGGTCGGGGAGTATTTTTTTTCATTTCAATCAACTTGATTTATTTTAAATGAGTTGAAAATAACTAAGTCGACAGTGATTATATTTTTCGTGGGCAAAACATTTCTTATTAAATGCAATATATTGATGATACGGTAATTGAAAAGCAAAAATCGAATTTTACTCAGTACCGGTATTCTATGAAAGTTAAATGAATAAATGTGTTGAAAATTTACTAAAAATCAAATAAATCATCTATTTGAAATTTGCAATTTAAAAATTTCTAAATATAAAAATTTCTAATTTTTAAATTAATTAAACTTGGCAATTTGATTGTTGAAAAACATATAATTGAATAAAGTTGTGGGAATAATTGCATTGTAAAAATGTTGTGTTTTTAGTTGTTGGACAAATCTGTGTGTTTTTGATCATTAAATTAATCCTCGATAGTATAGTGGTCAGTATCTCCGCCTGTCACGTGGAAGGCCCGGGTTCGATTCCCGGTCGGGGAGTATTTTTTTTCATTTCAATCAACTTGATTTATTTTAAATGAGTTGAAAATAACTAAGTCGACAGTGATTATATTTTTCGTGGGCAAAACATTTCTTATTAAATGCAATATATTGATGATACGGTAATTGAAAAGCAAAAATCGAATTTTACTCAGTACCGGTATTCTATGAAAGTTAAATGAATAAATGTGTTGAAAATTTACTAAAAATCAAATAAATCATCTATTTGAAATTTGCAATTTAAAAATTTCTAAATATAAAAATTTCTAATTTTTAAATTAATTAAACTTGGCAATTTGATTGTTGAAAAACATATAATTGAATAAAGTTGTGGGAATAATTGCATTGTAAAAATGTTGTGTTTTTAGTTGTTGGACAAATCTGTGTGTTTTTGATCATTAAATTAATCCTCGATAGTATAGTGGTCAGTATCTCCGCCTGTCACGTGGAAGGCCCGGGTTCGATTCCCGGTCGGGGAGTATTTTTTTTCATTTCAATCAACTTGATTTATTTTAAATGAGTTGAAAATAACTAAGTCGACAGTGATTATATTTTTCGTGGGCAAAACATTTCTTATTAAATGCAATATATTGATGATACGGTAATTGAAAAGCAAAAATCGAATTTTACTCAGTACCGGTATTCTATGAAAGTTAAATGAATAAATGTGTTGAAAATTTACTAAAAATCAAATAAATCATCTATTTGAAATTTGCAATTTAAAAATTTCTAAATATAAAAATTTCTAATTTTTAAATTAATTAAACTTGGCAATTTGATTGTTGAAAAACATATAATTGAATAAAGTTGTGGGAATAATTGCATTGTAAAAATGTTGTGTTTTTAGTTGTTGGACAAATCTGTGTGTTTTTGATCATTAAATTAATCCTCGATAGTATAGTGGTCAGTATCTCCGCCTGTCACGTGGAAGGCCCGGGTTCGATTCCCGGTCGGGGAGTATTTTTTTTCATTTCAATCAACTTGATTTATTTTAAATGAGTTGAAAATAACTAAGTCGACAGTGATTATATTTTTCGTGGGCAAAACATTTCTTATTAAATGCAATATATTGATGATACGGTAATTGAAAAGCAAAAATCGAATTTTACTCAGTACCGGTATTCTATGAAAGTTAAATGAATAAATGTGTTGAAAATTTACTAAAAATCAAATAAATCATCTATTTGAAATTTGCAATTTAAAAATTTCTAAATATAAAAATTTCTAATTTTTAAATTAATTAAACTTGGCAATTTGATTGTTGAAAAACATATAATTGAATAAAGTTGTGGGAATAATTGCATTGTAAAAATGTTGTGTTTTTAGTTGTTGGACAAATCTGTGTGTTTTTGATCATTAAATTAATCCTCGATAGTATAGTGGTCAGTATCTCCGCCTGTCACGTGGAAGGCCCGGGTTCGATTCCCGGTCGGGGAGTATTTTTTTTCATTTCAATCAACTTGATTTATTTTAAATGAGTTGAAAATAACTAAGTCGACAGTGATTATATTTTTCGTGGGCAAAACATTTCTTATTAAATGCAATATATTGATGATACGGTAATTGAAAAGCAAAAATCGAATTTTACTCAGTACCGGTATTCTATGAAAGTTAAATGAATAAATGTGTTGAAAATTTACTAAAAATCAAATAAATCATCTATTTGAAATTTGCAATTTAAAAATTTCTAAATATAAAAATTTCTAATTTTTAAATTAATTAAACTTGGCAATTGATTGTTGAAAAACATATAATTGAATAAAGTTGTGGGAATAATTGCATTGTAAAAATGTTGTGTTTTTAGTTGTTGGACAAATCTGTGTGTTTTTGATCATTAAATTAATCCTCGATAGTATAGTGGTCAGTATCTCCGCCTGTCACGTGGAAGGCCCGGGTTCGATTCCCGGTCGGGGAGTATTTTTTTTCATTTCAATCAACTTGATTTATTTTAAATGAGTTGAAAATAACTAAGTCGACAGTGATTATATTTTTCGTGGGCAAAACATTTCTTATTAAATGCAATATATTGATGATACGGTAATTGAAAAGCAAAAATCGAATTTTACTCAGTACCGGTATTCTATGAAAGTTAAATGAATAAATGTGTTGAAAATTTACTAAAAATCAAATAAATCATCTATTTGAAATTTGCAATTTAAAAATTTCTAAATATAAAAATTTCTAATTTTTAAATTAATTAAACTTGGCAATTTGATTGTTGAAAAACATATAATTGAATAAAGTTGTGGGAATAATTGCATTGTAAAAATGTTGTGTTTTTAGTTGTTGGACAAATCTGTGTGTTTTTGATCATTAAATTAATCCTCGATAGTATAGTGGTCAGTATCTCCGCCTGTCACGTGGAAGGCCCGGGTTCGATTCCCGGTCGGGGAGTATTTTTTTTCATTTCAATCAACTTGATTTATTTTAAATGAGTTGAAAATAACTAAGTCGACAGTGATTATATTTTTCGTGGGCAAAACATTTCTTATTAAATGCAATATATTGATGATACGGTAATTGAAAAGCAAAAATCGAATTTTACTCAGTACCGGTATTCTATGAAAGTTAAATGAATAAATGTGTTGAAAATTTACTAAAAATCAAATAAATCATCTATTTGAAATTTGCAATTTAAAAATTTCTAAATATAAAAATTTCTAATTTTTAAATTAATTAAACTTGGCAATTTGATTGTTGAAAAACATATAATTGAATAAAGTTGTGGGAATAATTGCATTGTAAAAATGTTGTGTTTTTAGTTGTTGGACAAATCTGTGTGTTTTTGATCATTAAATTAATCCTCGATAGTATAGTGGTCAGTATCTCCGCCTGTCACGTGGAAGGCCCGGGTTCGATTCCCGGTCGGGGAGTATTTTTTTTCATTTCAATCAACTTGATTTATTTTAAATGAGTTGAAAATAACTAAGTCGACAGTGATTATATTTTTCGTGGGCAAAACATTTCTTATTAAATGCAATATATTGATGATACGGTAATTGAAAAGCAAAAATCGAATTTTACTCAGTACCGGTATTCTATGAAAGTTAAATGAATAAATGTGTTGAAAATTTACTAAAAATCAAATAAATCATCTATTTGAAATTTGCAATTTAAAAATTTCTAAATATAAAAATTTCTAATTTTTAAATTAATTAAACTTGGCAATTTGATTGTTGAAAAACATATAATTGAATAAAGTTGTGGGAATAATTGCATTGTAAAAATGTTGTGTTTTTAGTTGTTGGACAAATCTGTGTGTTTTTGATCATTAAATTAATCCTCGATAGTATAGTGGTCAGTATCTCCGCCTGTCACGTGGAAGGCCCGGGTTCGATTCCCGGTCGGGGAGTATTTTTTTTCATTTCAATCAACTTGATTTATTTTAAATGAGTTGAAAATAACTAAGTCGACAGTGATTATATTTTTCGTGGGCAAAACATTTCTTATTAAATGCAATATATTGATGATACGGTAATTGAAAAGCAAAAATCGAATTTTACTCAGTACCGGTATTCTATGAAAGTTAAATGAATAAATGTGTTGAAAATTTACTAAAAATCAAATAAATCATCTATTTGAAATTTGCAATTTAAAAATTTCTAAATATAAAAATTTCTAATTTTTAAATTAATTAAACTTGGCAATTTGATTGTTGAAAAACATATAATTGAATAAAGTTGTGGGAATAATTGCATTGTAAAAATGTTGTGTTTTTAGTTGTTGGACAAATCTGTGTGTTTTTGATCATTAAATTAATCCTCGATAGTATAGTGGTCAGTATCTCCGCCTGTCACGTGGAAGGCCCGGGTTCGATTCCCGGTCGGGGAGTATTTTTTTTCATTTCAATCAACTTGATTTATTTTAAATGAGTTGAAAATAACTAAGTCGACAGTGATTATATTTTTCGTGGGCAAAACATTTCTTATTAAATGCAATATATTGATGATACGGTAATTGAAAAGCAAAAATCGAATTTTACTCAGTACCGGTATTCTATGAAAGTTAAATGAATAAATGTGTTGAAAATTTACTAAAAATCAAATAAATCATCTATTTGAAATTTGCAATTTAAAATTTCTAAATATAAAAATTTCTAATTTTTAAATTAATTAAACTTGGCAATTTGATTGTTGAAAAACATATAATTGAATAAAGTTGTGGGAATAATTGCATTGTAAAAATGTTGTGTTTTTAGTTGTTGGACAAATCTGTGTGTTTTTGATCATTAAATTAATCCTCGATAGTATAGTGGTCAGTATCTCCGCCTGTCACGTGGAAGGCCCGGGTTCGATTCCCGGTCGGGGAGTATTTTTTTTCATTTCAATCAACTTGATTTATTTTAAATGAGTTGAAAATAACTAAGTCGACAGTGATTATATTTTTCGTGGGCAAAACATTTCTTATTAAATGCAATATATTGATGATACGGTAATTGAAAAGCAAAAATCGAATTTTACTCAGTACCGGTATTCTATGAAAGTTAAATGAATAAATGTGTTGAAAATTTACTAAAAATCAAATAAATCATCTATTTGAAATTTGCAATTTAAAAATTTCTAAAATAAAAATTTCTAATTTTTAAATTAATTAAACTTGGCAATTTGATTGTTGAAAAACATATAATTGAATAAAGTTGTGGGAATAATTGCATTGTAAAAATGTTGTGTTTTTAGTTGTTGGACAAATCTGTGTGTTTTTGATCATTAAATTAATCCTCGATAGTATAGTGGTCAGTATCTCCGCCTGTCACGTGGAAGGCCCGGGTTCGATTCCCGGTCGGGAGTATTTTTTTTCATTTCAATCAACTTGATTTATTTTAAATGAGTTGAAAATAACTAAGTCGACAGTGATTATATTTTTCGTGGGCAAAACATTTCTTATTAAATGCAATATATTGATGATACGGTAATTGAAAAGCAAAAATCGAATTTTACTCAGTACCGGTATTCTATGAAAGTTAAATGAATAAATGTGTTGAAAATTTACTAAAAATCAAATAAATCATCTATTTGAAATTTGCAATTTAAAAAATTTCTAAATAAAAATTTCTAATTTTTAAATTAATTAACTTGGCAATTTGATTGTTGAAAAACATATAATTGAATAAAGTTGTGGGAATAATTGCATTGTAAAAATGTTGTGTTTTTAGTTGTTGGACAAATCTGTGTGTTTTTGATCATTAAATTAATCCTCGATAGTATAGTGGTCAGTATCTCCGCCTGTCACGTGGAAGGCCCGGGTTCGATTCCCGGTCGGGGAGTATTTTTTTTCATTTCAATCAACTTGATTTATTTTAAATGAGTTGAAAATAACTAAGTCGACAGTGATTATATTTTTCGTGGGCAAAACATTTCTTATTAAATGCAATATATTGATGATACGGTAATTGAAAAGCAAAAATCGAATTTTACTCAGTACCGGTATTCTATGAAAGTTAAATGAATAAATGTGTTGAAAATTTACTAAAAATCAAATAAATCATCTATTTGAAATTTGCAATTTAAAAATTTCTAAATATAAAAATTTCTAATTTTTAAATTAATTAAACTTGGCAATTTGATTGTTGAAAAACATATAATTGAATAAAGTTGTGGGAATAATTGCATTGTAAAAATGTTGTGTTTTTAGTTGTTGGACAAATCTGTGTGTTTTTGATCATTAAATTAATCCTCGATAGTATAGTGGTCAGTATCTCCGCCTGTCACGTGGAAGGCCCGGGTTCGATTCCCGGTCGGGGAGTATTTTTTTTCATTTCAATCAACTTGATTTATTTTAAATGAGTTGAAAATAACTAAGTCGACAGTGATTATATTTTTCGTGGGCAAAACATTTCTTATTAAATGCAATATA